>ML993932.1:0-10861 GCA_010093945.1 Delitschia confertaspora ATCC 74209 | reverse complement strand
TTCTTCTTCTTCTTCTTCTTCTTCTTCTTCTTCTTCTTCTTCTTCTTCTTCTTCTTCTTCTTCTTCTTCTTCTTCTTCTTGTTGATCGTTTACAACGACTATATCTTCGTTGCGTTCGTCGAAGAACACGGTGGCGTCCGAACTGGCATCAATCGCATCCATGTCGATGTCCTCCTCCGCCGAAAGAGCCGATGCGTACTGTGTATCACCGTCGTCAATGGACATTTCGGTATCTCCATCCTCATCCACATGATTCGAACTCTCAAGGTTTGGTCTGGTGTTCCTAGCGTTCCCACCGTCACGAGCTGCAAACTTTCCATTAGCCTCAGGTTGGCATTCGACTACATTGTTTTCACTATTCGCAGTATGTTGACTAGTTCGAAGGAGACATAATGAGGATCGCTCCTGAGGATATCGCTGATGCCGGGGATTTACAGCCATTAAAGTAGGACGAACGGTATCCGCACTGGTAAATTTGGCCTTTTCATCGGCGAGCCTCACTTCGTAATCCTTCACAAGAGCTCTATTCGCGTATCCTTTCGGCTCCCAGGTTGGTTCGTACGGCTTTTTCGTCTTGGGGTCTCTACCCTGCCATTTGATGAGGTATTTGCCGTCTTTTTCGGCGAGAATTATGTCCGCCGCATACTTTGCCTTTTTCCTAGGTGCCATCTCAAAATTGCGTCAGGTCTCGGTTTCTGATGGTGTGATGGACCTAGCCAAAGTCTAGGTGCTGTGCCTTCATATGCTATTAGATTACACTCGGGGACGAACTGAGGAGTAGGTTAGGGAGGTTATGTTGTTATGCAAAAAGGGGGGGACTGACGGATATCTTTCTACCGATTGTAGGCCTAGGTCTTTTTTAGTTCTTCAGCGAGGACTATATCCTTCTCTACTTACCAAGGGAGGAGTGATTGTCGGCTTGTTATGACTGTTATGACTGGTATGAACGTCGCCCGGGTGTCGTTGGTTTGTTTTATCCCCCACACCACAACCAATGATCCAGGAGAAGTGAAAGGAAGAGCCGGGAATGAATTACACTTGGCACTTCCGCAGATATGATGGGCTTTCGGAGCTTGTTACCGAGCTTGGGAGTCCCGGATTTTGATTGACGATTTGATTGTGTATTGTTTGGATGTTAGCTTTTCGTCGTCCAACCTACAGTTGTTAAATTTGAGAAAAGAAGGATAATGAATGAAAATACTGTCCGAAGGTAAGCCCTTTATGCTTGTGGACTATCGCCGATTGTTTACCTGTTTCATTCATGGTGAATTCGTAGCCGCCTTCGGAAGTCAGTCGGACCAAGTTATTCACTCAAGTTCCCCGAATATTTGTCTTCAAGTGAAGTGCCATCCATGATCTGTAATCTTGCGCAAATAGACAATTTCTTCCCGGGACCTTATACAGCATGCCCCGTGATAGTAAATAGTGAATAATGACGAGCCGCCGAAGTCGAATCGTTCGCTGATCACGCATAACGTAAAAATTCTGAAGTTTGGGCTAGAGAGGAATTCAGTTCCGCAAAACGGCACGAGGAAAGAAGCGTTCATTTACAGCTATAACATTGTTGGTTTGTTGACTTTCTGTGATGCTCATATATACGAGACTTATCAAGTTAGCATCTCAGAATCACATTGGCCATGACTTACACCATCTTTTCCCCTATAAGGCGTTTTCCAAATGAGTCGAAATGGATCTCCCTTAATGCAGGGTAGTGAATGAGAGGGGTGAGGTTGGGGCAAGGTTGGGGCGAGGGAGAATAAAACCATTGAATTAGCACATGCCCCATATGGAAAGAGGAAGGCCCGTATTCGAAGGCGTAGCTATCAAATAAAGTGTGAATCACGATTTTATATCTAGACCATAGAGCGTAAGCCACTTTTTATATAATTGTCTAGGTTTGTTGGGCGGTTGTTTTAGTATGGTTGAAGGTCGTGTAACATCATATGTACGAATCTATACATCTTCTGCTATGAGAGCGTCAACCGATCTTGTACATCCTGATTCCCTTAAGCTGTGTATGAGAGCTAAGAAAATAAAAGTTTGTGTCAAATTATTTTGATGAAGAGATATGAATATTGTGTGCACACATTTGGATAAGGAAAGATATTGTTATATACCTAGTTGATGGGAAAGAAATGCACCATCCGTTCCTGCAAATGTAGTGCTATGCTCAAGCGCGGTCAGTAACGGTACAAAAGATGTACCTGGTGGCTTAATCAGTCTACATGATATTGTTAGCTTAAGTCCTAGAGCCATTCTTCGGCTTGTTTAGATAATAGGCCAAAGACTCAAGATTATTCGGATTCCCGCCTGGTCTCAATGAGAACCAGCGGTTATAGCTATATGTTATTCCTACTCTTGGCCAGGGAATCTTAAAATCCTTTCTTAAAGCCCAAATGTTCTTCTGGAAAAATCGTAGCATATGCTGAGGAGCAACGAGGAACATAACCACAACATCATCTGCATACTTTTTAGAGGTAGGTTAAAGCGCCGGGCCAAATTACATAAATTCTACACCGAATTGAGAACAATGTTCAGAGCTGTGGATATAGCCAAATGTGGCGGCCTCTCAAGCGCGACCGAGTTCAGGCTCGGCGTCCCAGAATATCAAAGCCTGACCGATGCATGGTTTCCTGAGACACGTCTTTATGGTGAACCTGAACATATGAAGGCATGAACGAGTGCGTGCACATGGTCATGGCTAGCCTGGAGAACAAGAAAAGGAACCGTCACTTTTAGCTTGGGGTAATATAACAAGCGGCGGCTGTGTGAATTAAATATATACGTACCCTAGATTATCGCCCTTTCTTGCCGGGTTTGCTGGAAGGAAGTCTGTCTACTCCTGCCATTCTTCTTGTCAGTTAGCGACTTCATCGCTGTCGATCAGCTCGATATGTCCGTCTTCGTTGAAGCTCATGAATAGGGACCGAACTCGTTCGGCAAGATTGATACAATTTTGTTTGCACTCATCGTAGTATTTTGCCCTTACTATTGTGGTCATCATCGTCCAGACACAGGAGCTCCGATTTTACCCGCTTAACCCTTATTTGACGGCTCCAGAACGATAGAATTTTCTCTTCATTGAGGAAAGGTGTGGCTAGTCGCAATATCGCTTGCAACTGACTCTATACATGGTTGTTAGGGGAGACGAGATGCCATGTATGCAATTGCTGCGTTCGAAAATCGGAAGTGGTGTTTAAAAGACCGCAAATAGATAATGGCCGTGGGGATTGGAAGGGCTCGAGATGTAAGAAAGAGATAAGGATATATATACTTATGTGTTCCCTTATGTCTTTCCAAAAAAAAAACGATGAAAAATACACTGTGGAAATAATTTGCATGCCCGAGACTTCAAACATTGTTCAAAATCTACCTTGTATCTCGTTCTAATTATGACGGTGAAAAAGAAGTTGTAGAAAGACTTCAACTTGTTACATCCTAGAATCTTCCATATACTTCTCTAGCTCTTGTCTTACGTCAACCATATACTCCTTTTGGCTATACCATCTCCACTTTCTCCTTTACCTCTTGAGCTCTTGACAGCTTTTGGCTCATGTATATATACGAGAGCTTCTGCTCCTGCTATAAGCTCTCCAGAGTGCAATCACATCTACTGGCCAATCCTCTGATGCTGCACTCTCACTCTCTTTCTCTCAACCAAAAGCCCATAACTCAACACAACTTTCGAGGTTTGAAGCATTGTTAGACATTTTAACAAACAAGATTTCTTTTTTGAATAATAGGCTATACAGCGCCGGTTAGATATGCATTGTCTTCATATAATTGATACATGTTCTCTATTGAATTAGTAGGCTGGTGTATTCACGTTGCTGTAAATTGTCGGGTTGTGGCAACCGGTAACTAATGAATTTCGACGATGCTGATGGGAGTGGGAGAGGAAAGGTTGAAGGGTGCCAAGTGACGTATGGACGTTGTCGGAAGGTAGGTGTTGCATAAATCCCCGAACAATCTCCGCGCGCAGATAACCTCCCATACATGATGGGTCACCGAGCCAAGCTGCTCAGCCTCACTTTAACCAGATATGGCTAAGTGAAGGAAGCATAGGCCGGAAGGGTGTGGCTTTAAACAGCATCACGGCGGGGCACAGCTCATTTGCAGCAGTCATCCTCAGCTTGCTTGCTCAACCCTCACTTCTGTTCCTATAACTCTGCACTCTGTCTTGAACTATTCCTATCTTTATTCACCCTCCACACTCTTCAGCTTCCAACACTCGAAGTAAATCTGTCATGGGGGTAAGTGTCACTTCCTACTGCCTGCTCCTCCACTATTCTTCTACCATTCTCTACCCCGCAAACGTCATGAGCAGATCTCGTTGGGCGGCTGACTTTGGTCTTCAATAGCTCGCATCCAAACTCGCAGCCGCTGGGCCGCCTCCAGGAGCTCAGGGAGGTTACCCACCGCAGCAAGGCAGCTATGTAAGTAAATGCTTCTGTGGCAAACTCGTCAAACATGCAAGACTGACAGCGCTTTCCTCAGCCCGGTCAGCAGCAATATCAAGCCTACCCCGGTGGGGCTCCGGTAAGCAGTTGACCTTTTCTTTCCGCTGGGCACCGTTTTCGCTTGGTCCGCATCACCTACGCCTTGGGATTGCCACATGCCTAGTATTATACATCTATCATAATCCGTCATCCTTCGAGTACAACGACGACTCTTCCACACTAGCAAACTCGATATTCGCAATGGCCAACTACGGCGGCTACAAGCAGTATCCCCCTAACTATGCGCAGAGTCCGCAGCCGCCGGTAAATCCGTCGCAGACACCTTACCCTGCACCCACACAGTCCCCTTATCTTCAAGGTCAATCTACATACAACCGCCCTCCTCCGCCATCTCCTTTTCAGCCGCAACCCGGCGGCTTCCCGCAACCGCCTCCAGTTCCTCCACGGCCACAATACCCGCAGCAACCACAACAAAGCTACGGGCAGCAAAGTTATGGAGGACAGCCCGCATATGGACAGCCCCAAGGACAATACGGAGGACAGCCAGCATATGGACCACCTCAAGGGCAATACGGTTATGGATATGTTCGTGATGCAGACCGAAGCAGAAATACCGTGTGAGGTATATTCAACAGAAGCTGATCTTTTTTACAGGGACAGCAGGGACAGGGTCAGCCCGGACAGTACCCTACACAACAGTACGGTGGTGCTGGAGCACCGCCTCAACAATATGGCGCCCCTCCACAACAGCAGGTCCAGGCAAGCCCCGCAGATATTGCAGCCTATAAGCAGTTGCTTCAGGCCTGCGTACAGGAGAAGCAGCTCCAGACTTTCTATCCTCCTAACTCTCCCATCTTGGACCAAATCGCCAATCGGGCTCCCGCTCTGATTAATCAGGTAATTCAGCGCTGGCGTGTGGCAAAGGAGATTGCCAACGATGTCGTCAAGCTAGCCTTGTACGATATTGTTTTGTACATTGGTGCGTACATCGGCTCTCTCTCAATTCAGGCCGCAATTGACAGTGGATAGACGACAGCGGCTCCATGCAGTTTGAGGAGGAGGGGAGCCGTATCAAGGATCTTAAGGTGATCATTGAACGGGTTGCTTTTGCCGCCACTCTTTTCGATGCCGATGGTATATCCGTCCGTTTCATGAACGCCGATATTGGACACCTCAGGGACCAGTCTGGTCGGCCACTTCAGGATGGTCTCAGTACGGAACAGCAAGTTGACACCCTTATTAAAGGGGTCCAGTTCAAGGGCCTCACGCCAATGGGCACTTCGCTGCGACAAAAGGTCATTGATGGAATTTTGCTGTCTAAGGCTCAGCAGGGCCAACTTCGCAAGCCTATTTTGGTTATCACTGTCACTGACGGTCAACCTGCTGGTGAACCGAACAATGCTGTTTTCGATACGATTCGCTATGCCTTCGATACTCTCCAATCCCGCTTCCCTCAGTATGGTAAAGGAGCTGTCGCATTCGAGTTTGCGCAAGTTGGAAACGATGAGCTGGCCAGGAAATTCCTTGGAAAACTGGACGAGGACCCTGTGGTTGGTCCGATGGTAGACTGTACCTCTAGTAAGCGAGCAATATCCCCAATTGAGCTTCTCTAACTCCAGTAGATTATGAGAATGAGCAGGAAGAAATGTCCCGCGCTAATCCACCTGTTGACTTGACCCCTGATCTTTGGGTAAGAAGTGTTGCCTTGACTTCCTATCTTTCTAGTTTCTGACTCCTGCAGGTTATCAAACTTCTTCTTGGGGCCATCGACTCCTCTTATGATCAGAAGGATGAGAAAACAAACCGCGCCGCAGGTGGCCCTGGCCAATACGGAGCACCACCTCCAGGTCAGTACGGGGCTCCTCCTCCGGGTTACGGCGCGCCACCACAACAAGGCTACGGTGCACCTCCACCCCAGGGTCAATACGGTCAACCACCTCACGGGCAATATGGAGCTCCCCCACAAGGATACGGTGCCCCTCAGCAGGGCTATGGAGCTCCACCTCCTGGTCAATACCCACCTCAGCAGCAGGGACAGTACCCCCCCCAGCAGCAGGGACAATACCGCCCTCCTCAGCAGGGCGGGTACCCCCCTCAGGGGCCGCCTCAAGGCGGTAGGTACTAGGAGTACTAGGTAATACGGCTGTATACCTCGTGAGATTGTTGTCTTGCCTATGGTATTGCCTAAACTATGGTTCGGGCTCGTCTGACACTGGACTAGATAGTCTGGCGCGATATGACTCTGCATTCTGTGTTTGTCCTGTAACGGTCTTTCAAACTGATATAATCTCACTTGAATCCTGATCAATATGTGTCATGAACAATGTTCATTTTTCCGTCGACTGAGCGAACGTGTTGCAGTGTTTACAGGTGGCCGCCTAAATTTGGCAGCCTTGGATGGGCAAAGTACCTATAATGAAAGATTAAGTGGAAAAATACCGATAACACGGCGAGAATCATCTCTCCTTGGAAAATGAGCAGTTCGAAAGAAATGATGTTTTCATGAATGTTAGAGAAAAGTTAGCCAATCAGGATTTTCGAAATCTTAGCATTGGCTAACCGGGTTTGGCGTAGCGCCTCCCACGAATCTCGCAAAATATCGTCCAAGACCTTTACGGCTATCCATCACCCACCACGATAAATCCCATCTCTTCCCTCCATCACCTGCGCAGGATAACCACTTCTTTGCGCTTTTCCGCATACACATATATCAACAATGGCCGTTGCACCTGTACGTACGCACCGCCGCTTTGCTGTCCGCTGAACGCTGGACCAATGCGATCAGCATAGAACAGTAGGCTAAGTGTATGAAATGTAGAAGTCCGCCGCTGGAGCCAAGGGCTCGAAGAAAGGCCAGAAGATCACTAAGAAGGTAAGAAGCAGATTCTCTTGCACAGCCAACTCATTGCGCAGCAAACGCGACCAGTTGGTATGATTCGGGAATTTGAGCTAATAGAGTATTTCGTAGTTCACGATCAACTGCAGCCAGCCTGTCAACGACAAGATCTTCGACATCCAGGCCTTCGAGAAATTCCTCCACGACCGCATCAAGGTCGAGGGCCGCACTGGTAACCTTGGCGACATCATCACCATCAGCCAGATTGGCGATGGCAAGATCGAGGTCATTGCCCACCAGGAGTTCTCTGGTCGCTACTTGAAGTATTTGTACGTCGCACACCAATACCAATCTGTCCGCCGTCATTCAATTTGGGCGAAAATGCAAAGATCTATAGATGAGATCAGAAGCTGATTCGAAGTACAGGACCAAGAAGTTCCTCAAGAAGCAGCAGCTCCGTGACTGGCTCCGCGTTGTCTCCACCGCCAAGGGTGTCTACGAGCTTCGCTTCTTCAACGTTGTCAACGATGAGGCTGACGAGGATGACGAGTAAATTCGTTTTATCTCTGCGGCTCCTTCTCAATCACCATTGTTGTATGACTCCAAGACGGAAAATATATGAATGGCCGGGAATGTGTGGGAGAGGGTTACATAGAGTAATCTAAATGGCCCTTGTTCTGCAAACAGTATCTTGATGTGAGGATCATGGAGTGACGATTTAGAGTGTCAAGACATGTCGGTCGAGAGGCTGGCTATAGCCATCTACTGAGAATGGTAGTGCCTAACAATTGTGCAAACGTGAGAGCTATCCTCCTTCCGCGACTTGTATCCGCAAATGCAACAAAATTAAGACCCGTTCGAACACCCTCTAATGTTGACACACAACATAACGATCCAATTCATACTTCGCAACCATTTCCTACTGCATGGTCCCCACACTCCCCAATTATCACACCCTTCTCCAGAGTCCAATATACCGTCCTTCAACTCGTACCACTTTTTAAGCATTTCGTCATGCATAATACTGCATATAAGTAGTAAACTTCGACAACTCACCATGAAAGGCCTTGATGGCGCAGTGGTAACGCGCGACACTAGTAATGTCGAGATCAGCGGTTCGATTCCGCTTCGAGGCAACAAATTTTATTTTTAATCTTCCAAATCCTTGGAGTGTCCTAACTGCTTGATTACTTATGCTTAATCAATTTTTTGCAAACCAGTGAGGGGCTGGCAGGTGTTTTAACAAACTCTATCCAAAGCATTCCTCTTACTATTTACTATTAACTGCCAGGAGCGAAACCTACCATTCTATCTTTAATCTACCATCATATTACGAATAGAACTCATGGCAACTAATCATAAATCAGTCTAAGGTGCTACCTGGTTCTCTCTCAATCGGATCTATGAACACGCGATATCAATGCTTAGAGAAAAGCAAACCTGAATTAAAAGAAGTGTCCCTTTAAAGTCCAAAACCTTTACTTTTTCCTCGCTTTATGTCACTCTAATCTAGCTACGGTGAGCATTCACCAGCTAGCTAAAACACGTTCCAGATCTTCCAATGTTGCAGCTTGGGCAACAGAAGGGTTACGGTAACTAAAAGCTAGTATTGCTTATCTCTTAGCTGCTAATAGCTTTATGCACTAGTATTTGAAATCGGTTTGAATATTGAAATACTTAGAAAACAGTATATTTCTCTGGTAGCAATCTGTAAGGCACGACTATTTTTCAAATATTTTATAGGCTGCTTAGGTAAAACTAAGAAACCCTTCTGCTGTACCTAGTTTACGCTCTTCCTACTTCTTCCATCTGCTTTTAACATAGTATGAGCATAAGTGTCACGCCACCTGAGGGCTTTACTCAAGTCCCTAAGTTTAGGAAACATGGAGATAGGAGAATTAGTTTTACGCAGGCTTGAATACTCGCTGGTTTTCATTACTTCTCCAACGTATATGAATGAGGGGTGCGAGGAAGATGCCTGTTTTTAGCTTCATTACCAACTATACCCGCTCGCTCCTTGGTCAGAAGTTGGGTAGGTAGAAAATTCTACTTTTTTATTTCTCTAGACACTACTGACATCACATTCAGCATAAACCATCCATATAACGTGTTTCTTCCTCTCATCCTCATTGAACATTCTATCAGCGCCTCTAGTTCCCTCATCTACATTCACACATATCTCCTTTGAAACCGCTATTACCACCTCCTTTCCTTACAAATATCTTATCTTGATCCTTAATTCCGCCAAATTTCAATCGAGGTACCATGACAGCCATACCACCACTTCCATATGAAATACCCGCGAAACGCACAGCCCACCTCCACCAAGCAATCATCTACACTCAGGCGCATCGCACATAGATGCTCTAAAGCGCTACTGCTTCTGCAGGGGGAATTGCAGAGATTGAGGAAGAATTTTGGGATTGAAAATCGAGATCAGGAAAGAGATGGTAGAAAAATTAGGAAGAGGAAAAGCAGGCCGAGGAAGGAAGGATGTTTAGGAAGAGAATCAGGGGATCACAGAGGAGAATTAGAGATAGTAAGGAGCGTGGCTTTTTTGTCCCCGATACTGGAATCGGAATTTATTGAATGTAAGGCGTAATAGCAAATATTGATATTGGACAACTTTGATCTGGCAAGAGACTTAAATTGTATGAAGAGTGTTAATTGAGCCTAAGCTGATTAGTGAAGTTGAGTAAGATTACCCCAGGGGCATTTAGCTGTTGTGTCATTTTGTGTTTCGCTTCATACGCGTGGATTGGGCTTTTTTTGGTTACGGGGTGGCCAAGTTGGGGTTGGGTGGGAAGTGGTTGGCTGACTTTACGGAAGATTGGAGTAGAGAGTCCTGGTTACGAATGGATGTGTATACAGCTCGATGTAGGAAGGGAGGTGGGAACTTTATTTTTCTCTGACGAGCAACTTAACAGAGTCTTCGGTGATTGTTTATGGGGCTGAGCCCCGGATGCGGGATATACACGAACGAGATCACTCCCCAACTCTCCTTTGACCGTCTCCTTCCTCATCTCGCCCCTCCAACGTACTGCGCATTAATCCCAGGTATAGTTCCATCGGCGCAATTATTAGGTGAGGCATCCCTTCTATAATCTGTGTGCTGCATGCTACTAATTCCACTATACAAACGTGTCAGGAGACCAGAAAGGTCTGAGGGGTCTGGAATTGTATATTCACGGCTTGTTGACACTGTTTGTTGCTTCATTACGTTCTGCAGTGGCACTGGAAAGGGCGACGATGTTTTTAGGCTGGGTAGTACGAAAGAGAAAGTGGATGGGGTGTTTTGATGTGCATTTCGGTGGGTGTTAGGGCGGTATGTATGAGTTTGAGCTGGGAGTTTTGTTGCGTTGTCTGTGAAGAAGATGATATTGAACGCTCTTATAGATTGGAGACGGCATCATACTAATCAAGCCGAAGTGAGCCGTCCTGCTCGATCAGAATACCGCACCGATATTTCTGGTACTGATCCTGAGGAATGTGATCATTAGAGGCCAGAGAGCTTTGGGAGGTCCGTAGCTGGGTTACTAAAGGTATAATCTAGAGAATGAGCGCG
>ML993931.1:0-84160 GCA_010093945.1 Delitschia confertaspora ATCC 74209 | reverse complement strand
CCCAACTCGTGATCTGACGTGAGGATACTGAGTGCATTTGTGAGTCTCCAGTCCGGGTTCTGCATTGTACCTACTATTTCGAACTGCCCGTTGGCCTTCGATCTGCCCCGGTCATAGAAGACACATGCGGGCTTCCCATCACCAGGCTGTCCAACGACAACGTCTCCAAGGTGAATATCGTTCAGAGAGTCCTTAGGGATACTTGAACGGGGGATCCCGCTTCCGATTCCGACGAGAACTGTCATTCTGATGTTCGGAAAGGTCTTGAACATGGACCCTGTCAATCGCCCGGCATTGACGTTGCCCGTCTCTCCTTGCGAGCAGGTTGCGACGACGATTGTATGGCCGCTGATCTTGCCAAAGATATAGGTGTTGTCGTCGTAGTGTGTGTCGTATTGTGGAGGGGCGTGCTCCTCATCTAGCATCAATCGAGCTGGCAGCAGCTCAATGTCCGTAACAGGACATATCCATGCGACATGGTAGTCGGTGCAATAAAGGGGTTGCTTGCTAGAGGCCATCCTTTACCATGACCAAGGATAACTTATATAGCGACTTTTATACTGTGGCAGTCGGTTTCTTCCAGTACTGAGAGGTGCATGTAGAAAGTGTTGTCTGCTCAGCCCCGATGATTTACCTGCTTAGCAAGGTAGATTGGGGTGCGCGCCAGCGAGCGGACAGATCTGCCTTCTGATACGCCACAGAGAATCACAGCTTATCATTGGACTAGGCAACGCAGCTGAGTGCACAAGAGTTCCGTTTTCTATCCAATATTAGGATTTGGCATAATGTACCGGTACTCCACAAGCGAGCCGCCCACCTGTGCAAAGACCCTACCAAACTGTCATATATCTTTATTCTACTTAAATTGAATCCATCTACAAACGCTCAATCAGTCTCAAGGGAGGGCAATATACAACTTGCTCTCCTAGCTATCAAACAAGATGCGACTCTAAGCGTGAGACTGCTGCAGAGATATACAACATTCCCCGAACAAGTCTTAGAGAACGACGTGACGGAATTGCCTTTCGACGCTTTTGCCAGACTAATCAAGGAAGATGTCAAAGTCTGAGGAGCCAATAATTGTTCAACACATACTTGACCTTGATCCGTGAGCATTTCTCTCCCCTTTCCCCCCCTTTCCACCCCCCCGGCTTGCCCTTGCGAAGGATATGGCTGATTCGCTACTTGCTACGCGCTTTGCTGACAAAGTGGGCAAAAACTGGCCAGAGAACTTTTTAAGTGAACGTCTGGGTTCACAGTTATTAGAGCTGTCCTGGCTGAATGAGCTTAGTATTGAAGTTTGTACGCACCCTATCAGAAAGAAAACTACTAATAAAATACGGAACAAATTGTATAACTAGAAACAATCCGTACACTGTCTGCAACATGCAACTCTAACCTTCCTTTACCTCCCCCTTGTAATATATAGCTTAATACCAACAGGCACTCCTCCTTGTCCACTGCGCCTTGTGGTAAGGTATGTTATCTTCTCGTTCCTGTGACGGCTCACATGCTTGTATAGGTTGGGTGGATTGTGTCGGGTAGGTCGAACCACTGCGTAGTGAATGATGAACACGTGAGTGGTCAGCAACTCTCTTGAGTCGCTTAGTCACTAGTGCGCGGAGGATATCTACCCATGACTTGCTGCCCACCCCTTCCTCCATCTTCTCTAATCCTTTTCTTCTCATAAAGTTAGCTACTTGGGTAATCAATATAACGATTGACCTTCTCTTGCGCAACACCGTGACAGTTCCCTTGGTTGTCCTTCTCGTAGACAGTCACCCTGCAATTCTTCCAATATACTATCCTACCCTTTCCTATAACCATTGTGACGATGTTGTTATGATGCTCGTCAAATATTATTGTGGAATCGAGTTCTTCACCCTCGAAGCCCTAGTTGGCGTATTAGACAAATATTATCTTAGGGATGAAAACACTTACCATTGAGAGATCTCTGCTAGAAGCTAGGTTGATGTTCTCAGAGCTTGTTGGTCGAAACGGACGAGCGGCACAGGAGGATCGTGGCCTAAAGTGCAGAGCGGATTTAGATTTACTGTGGGAGCAACGAAGTGGTAGAAATGGGGATATTGTAAGAATGTATCAGCCCCCAAAAATCTGCATACCACCTAAGCAGCGGGGCACATCACATGGATGACTATCACGTTCATGAGCCCGAACCGGACCAGACCCCACGATTATGAGAGGCTACAAGCTTCACCCTACGCGCGTTAATTATAGATCCAGTCCGGACCGGACCGGACTGGTTTCGTCAGAAGTTTTATTTCATTTTAAGCAGAGCAGAGCAGATCAGAGCAAATTCTTGGTGCATAATGCATGAAGCAGTAAGGTCAGTATTTGTAGTTTAGAGGAAGCTCTACGAAGTACAAGAATGAGGAACTGTGCCCTATAACTTTGATATCATATCAACAACATCTCATCTGAAATGGGTCAGCACCTGTAAGTAATTTCACTTGTTACTTGATAGTCAGCTGAGTATTTTTTCGGATACGTTGGGAAGCGGTATTCCAAAGCGCCCTTGACCCACTATCTTCAACGAGCGGCAGCTACCTAGTCGACCACGAGTTTGGGGGGGTAATACAATTTATTATGCCGTTTGCGATCCATACACTGAGAGGGTAATCTTCTTTACTATCGATGAGCGCCGTTCCAATTTGCAGGTGGCAAATCTTGCAGTTAGAGATATGGGAGAGTACTTTTTATCTACCGTGGCGTACAACAAAGCCGTATATGGAGTTTAGCAGCGCAAGATTCCCTTGATTTGATAGGCGAAATATGGTTGTTAAATGTCCAGAATCTTTAGTAAACAACATTGAAGTAAAACTGATAGGTTGTTGCTCCCCACCAAACCCCTTTGACCTCTTCATGTTCCTGCATATCCAATATTCATAGTCCTCAAGTTCGGGCATCGAAGGTAGAAAAGGTCCGTCGTCAGTTCGGATCTAGCATTATTATTAACGTGTGATCAAGTAGTTTTCTAATAATATATCTTACCTGGAGAAAAAGCAAGATCACCACTAGGAAAACTGTGCCTATGAAGCCCAAACATTCTTACGGTTCTCGCCTTCGTTCTAGTCCCCAACGGCACTTCTACACGTCCCTCTCCGCTTTGGTTGAAAATACCACCAATGCTTCCATTACGCCTGTAAGAAAGGTAAACCGACTTGCAAGTGGAAAGTTCAACATATGATGGTTCAAAGTACCCTTCAACTTGCAAGTATGGCTCACGAACAGTTTTAACAGAGCAAGGAACCCATCTGCCAAGGTAATATGGCATAAGCGGTCGAGGGTGAGGGTTAGTGCAGTCGGTAATGGCAATGTCGATCATCCGAATTTTAATAGGCTTTTAGTCTTTGTCAACCTTGAAACTCCCATTGAAACGGTTCACTTACATCAGAAACGATGCGCATACACGGAAATGAGCCAGTAGCTACTCGATCGACAAATATATTCACTAGCCGATTCTCATCCCTCAACCATTGTGGTTTCTTATCCTTGCCTAATTCAAATGCAATGTTGCGAATTCCGAGATGGTCCACCTGAAGTGCAAGAAGTTGCGGTCGTACGTCCAGGGAAAAATCTATGTAGTGTTTTGATGGCCTGCGGCATGAACTTCTCTCTCTAATATCTTTCAAATAGATTTCGCCACCAAGTGATACAAAAACGGCTGTCATATTTGCCAAGAGCGTTATATTTTTCTCTGTATAAACTTTGTCATGTGATTGATACCGTAAGAGCCGAATTGCTTGTATCCCAACTGTGATACGTTGCCTGGCGATATCGTTCCTGATTACTTGATTGAGATAAAATTCTGGAAGGCCGACCGTTACCGCAAGAGCATGCTCTGCCTGATTTGCCAGAATAAGCGAAAGAAGGTCTGATGGGATACGGAAAGAAATATCAGAAAATGTCGAGGGGACATGGTCAGCTTGTTGGGCTATTATTGGAGAGGGATTAAAGATTATAGCGAATATCTCCATCCACATCTGAAAGAGTGTGAAAATTGGAAGTGTCGACTGGAGCTGTTGGTGCCAAAATCGAGATAAGAGTAAGGAGAGACGCCATCGGTTTATTATAGCCTGCGGCATGGCGGATCATCTGGGCGCAGCGACGGTGGACTAGATAAAGACTTGGGAGTTTCCCTATAAGATGCATGCATGAGGAGCTGAACGTGCCAATTCGAATACGTCCTATGCGAGCATCTTCGAGAATAGGAGTCTCATGTTCAAGGAACTCTTGCTTTGGGAGCGTTCGGATAGACTGATAGGATTTGACGTTATCTTGGTCTATATTCCCGCCACAAAGCTTGCAGTCAGCAGAATGCCCGTAGCCTTGCTGTATTCGAGATAGTTGTCGAGATAGTTGTCGAGCCATAAAGAGATTGTGAGGTAAGTCTTTGGCGTTGGATCAACGACAGATCTTTTCATTTAAATTTATGGAACATTAGGAAGAGCAAACATTTAGTGCTACCTAACAATTATCTTTGTACATCCCACCTTACAGGAATACACCCAATCATGTTCGCTATCGAATCTGTCATAGTTCCACTTGTACAACGGTCAGTACTTTTGCCCTATGAAGTTCCGAGCATATAGAAAAGGAACGGTCACTATGTCTCGAGAAGACCATGTAAAGAATTCTTAGCTGTGAATTGGAACGATACTTAGATTCCCATTACAAGCAGTCCAGTGGAAGGTATATCTTATAGGTTTCCTGTTGCTGTGCCATAATTTAATGTTACACGAGTTGAATACTCTTGTCTTCCTTGGCCCGCAGCCTGCTTCTACTTCAGTCAATAGTGCCACGTTATGTAGCCAGCGGTCGATTATGATGAGCCCGACTGTGAGGTACTGCAAACAGGTTATAGAAGATTAATTTGCGGGAGCCGCTGGAGTACATGTTCTTGTTTCTCGTTCCGGATTCTAGCGCTTAGTTAAGTGGACCAGGGCGCTAGAGGAATCTGCTACGGGCGCTGGAGGGAGAGTGAGGAGGTACCGAGGTTGAGATGGAGCGAATAAGTCGATGCACCTCCCACAGTCTCGATCACACTGTTGTGATAGCGACCATAACCATCCATGCGGAGCCCAACGGAGAGGTCCAAGACTGTAGAGTTTCGGCTCGCAGATTGGGCTGAAAGATGTAGAAGAAATCAAATGCCATGATAAGAGCTGGTCGAGGGTCCGAATGGGAGAATCATCAAAGTGGGAGGGCAGTGAAAATGGGAGGATCGTCAGTGAGAAGATTTATGTAGCGTCCAGTGAGACAGTACCGTGGATCTCATGAGCATCCCGTTGCCAGTGCATCTTGTTGTCCAAGTCCACCTGGCAGAGGTTGCACCTGAGAGACTCTCCTTTCGCAATATTTGCCAGATGTTGTCTCTTAAAATGTTTACTGAGATTGGTTGAGGCATTAAACGAGTATGTGCGCAGTTCTGTAGGTAGATTTTCGTTTCCTAGGCAAACGAAACATATCCTCGGCCTCCTTTCCTTGTACACCGACACTTTGGCTGCTTCCAGAGCTTGTGCAGATAAATCCAGCTGGATATCTTTGCTCTAGCCAGGGGGGCATGATGTGACCACTCGACAGCTTAGCCCGGGAAGAATGCGATCCACCCTCCTCAATCTCACAAAATCTCACAATATCTCACAACAGCATGGATGGCCTTATTCCGCCGGCGGATCTCTTCTTCGATACTGAGTCCTGGATGGGCAAGAATAGCGTCAACCAATTCTTTCTGCGCCGGGGGAAGGGCAGCATCCACCACCTCGAGATCTTCCTTTATTTCGCCGCCAGCAAGCTGCTGCTCGACATCATACACTGGCTGGTCATACTCCCAGCGTTTCTTGATATCCTGAAGAAGGGCATGCCGTTGTCGATTCCTTTCCCGGTTGATTTTGCGGTTAAGCTCTTGGTACTTCGGAAGTTTGATTGCGTTGCTAAGCGTATGTTTGAGTAGCTCTCACTGCTCGAGCAATGAACGAACCGTGGGATGACTGTTCACTGATGAAGATTGTTCTGGTATAGTCGATCGGTGAATGTCGCCGCATGTCGCGTCAAAAGAGAAAAGGGAGAGGATGTGGTGCTTTGTAAATCCGTGGACGACGAGAAAAGAGCCTTAAGTACACTGGCAGGGTGGCCTCAGTTTGGGTCAACATAATGCTGTTGAGAATAGCGAATAAAGGTCGCAGTTGTGCCGCAGTCAGTTTATATGTCCGCAACCTCTTGAACTATTAGCGCCCATACTAGCCAAGGTAGGAAAGCCGAAGAGCACGGGCGCTCGAGCCAGTGCCCTGTCTTATAGAGGGGTTTGGTGGCATGTCAACCTCAGAAAACGGCGTCACAGCCTGCCGAAAACAGCCGCCAGCATGCCGTCGGATTGTTTAAGGTAGTATCATTAGGATTTAACTTACCTTTTTCCAGTTTATAAAAGAGAGCCATTATATAGAGATATTTATATAACTCCGGACTTATCCTTACTATCGGTAATGTACTTCACAAGCGAGCGGGCCACTTTATTTACCAACATTAGACTTCACAGACTATCAGCACTATTACAATGCAGTAATCTAGAGTAAACCATTGGATAACATGACAGCATCAAGAAATGAAGGCACCCTATTTAGGCAATCCAGGCCTCGCTTGTATTGTGCATGCTGCGCCCAAAATAGTTTATACAGGTGCAACTTC
Organism: Delitschia confertaspora ATCC 74209; assembly: GCA_010093945.1. Taxonomy (NCBI): domain Eukaryota; kingdom Fungi; phylum Ascomycota; class Dothideomycetes; order Pleosporales; family Delitschiaceae; genus Delitschia; species Delitschia confertaspora. The sequence continues at coordinate 77,455 of ML993931.1, read as the reverse complement.
AGCTCATTGTTTCGCCTCTTGTCGAATATTAATCGCCACTTTATTACATCTATTACGATAGAATCTTGCCGTGCTACGTCTACTTAATTTTAAGGAGAGTGATGCCACCAGAGTATTGTCCTAGACAGACTATATGCTCACTTACTGCTATACAGCTCGGTTCATATTCAGCAGGAAGCCACAATAATGCTTGCCCATTACATAGTATCCACCGGTTTTCTACAAAGAGACAAGATAATTGCTTATTCTGAGAAGCTGATACTTCACTTAAGGATGAAGGTAAAGGAATAGCGCCTAGATCGGTATAAAGTAGGTGGCTATCAGATGAGAAGGCAAGGGAAGTGATATACCAATTTGGCCTGTCGCGCGTGCTGCGTCCCGTCTCTGTTGCTGCCTCCCCCATAGCCGTACTGTCTCGTCCCAAGATGCCGACGCGACCAGTTGCCCATCTGGGAACGAGGCTAAAAAGGTAGCGGTGGCTAGGGTGGCGAAGGAGTAGTGGGAGTATATCTAAGACTAGGGAAAGTAAGGACAGTACGTATATATAATTTTCTGGCGCAAGTGACTAAGAAATACACTAAGCTAATCGTTTTTCTCTAGTTAGCATATATCGAATTTTCCTTCCCTTTCTCTATAAGTACTCGTAGCCCTCTTAGTGTGTAAAATTAATTCTAGGTTTCTTAGCTTATAAGTTATGTCAAATAACACCTTCTGTCATAGTAACTGCCCACACCTTTAGGGTGCAGGACTATTATAGAATTAACTACCTATCCACCTACTTACTATGGATGGCTCCTGTATCGATAGGGGCCAATTTATATGTTGTCAAAAAACCATAAAGTGTTGGCTAGCTGATACATATATCTCGGAAGGGAACCAGACCAGTATCCCTCAAATACAGGGCTTCACCATACATTAGCCCGTCAACATATGCTTCACCAACAAGATGAAACGTCTCCGGTTCGCAGTTCCGTCGTAGAACGAAAGGAACAATACTGTTCTCAAAGACGCAGACTAGGTCGCCGACCTGAACACCAGGACGTGTGTAGCCCAGACGTTTTCCCTTCGTAATGATGAATGCACGATCGGTACGTGCGTCTAGGACAGGATAAGAGGCCGGATCCGTTGTTCCCCGTGTTGTACCTCCTTGCTTGACGTGCCTGTCTAACCTCCTTCTGTGACTTTTATATAAGCCAATCGTATCACCTGTGAGCATGATATACAGATTGGTGCCCTTTTCTAGGTTTCTATTGGCGACCAGCGTCCTGGTGAAAGCCGATAGGATTGCCTCTTCTGTCGTGTTGCAGGACTGAAGCGTCTTTTGCAGACATTCGTCTTCCCTATCGCGTAAAACGGCAGTGGAAGCTTGGTTGAGAGGGAGAGGTACAGGTGTGTTGCTGACTATCTCGGTGATTTGATCCACAAGGAGCCCCCTCAGAGAGACAGAATTTGATTTCGGATCAAATTGTACTAACTGTCTTGCTGAGAATGGCGGCTGAATCCAGCGTGATAACCCGAAGGGAGACCGTTTATACCGCCAAATTGATTGATTGGCGCGACCTGACGGATATCAGGGCACCAAGACGGTAATTCGCTATTGTTCTTTTCTTGGCTACCACTAATTTGACTGAAGAGCTCCAGTCTATAGTCCGAGAGAAGACAGTGACCTAAGAAGTTTATACAAGCATTGCTGAATGATGACTGGTAATCAACGACTGTCGAAGACCTCACATAATCCGAGACAAGTCCCAATATTCCGTATATGCTATCTAGAGGATTGGTAACTTGCTTGCGTCGGGTTACGTGGATCAGGCCAGAAATTGGAACCGCGCGATCATAGCTCAGTCCCATCTTCTTCGTACACCAATGGAAGTTGGATATGACATTGAGCGCTCGGAAGACCTCCTCGATGGTATAGTCGGTTCCTTGAAGGAGGTTCGCCAAGCCCCACTGCAAGATGATGCGTTGCAATTCCAGCAGATTGGCCCACTCCAGCGAAGCACCACCACAATATACCGTGATCTCTCGAGCTAAAAGCAATTCTTGTAGTATCCACAGTCTCGAGAACCATGGACGGTTGATGATGCGTCCGAACACGGGCCAAAACTCAGATCTAGTGTCGGGAACGTGTAAAGTATGAGCAATGTCGTCTGAAAAGAGCTTCGGTGCGATAGAAGCTGCTTCGGGCCGCACCATATTTTGTATGACCCCAGGAATCTCACTGAAGACCGCCTTCTCTATTGCTGTTGCATCACCTAACCAGGCGATGACCGTCGAAGCATCTGCGTAGATACGACGCATGAGGGGGATCTGATATCCCTTCTCTGCATCGTTACTCTGATTGATGCAAACAGCATCAACCCAGAATGGTTGACGAAGACCTTGCGTAACAAAGTTCCGCAAAGCTTTAAATAGGTTCTCTTGTATGCTCAGAACATACTTGTCAGCTAAACGAAGCTGGAACTCCACTGCTGTTGCAGGAAGACCCCAACAGTATGACAACGCAGTGAAAGCCGGACATTGATCGATATGGAAAGATTCTAACATTCCCGTGACGATGTTATCCTCAGACCCAGTCAGGGTCAGAAGACGAAAATGTTCTCGAGATGTGAGGTCGCTGTAACGGTAGGCTTGAAACATGGTAGGTATATGACAAGTTGCGTGTGGGTATACAGTAATCTCAGACGTGTTTGGGTAATTTGTCACGTGACAAATGTATTGAACTGTCTATTCTATGTAATAGCTACGGTAACAATATATGAGTTAGGAAACCAGGCAGCAGGAAAAAAAAAGAGTAACATGGCGATGATGCATAGTACCTACACTAGGCAGGACTAGGCAGCTCATAAGACCATTGATTGGGCACATATTTGATGCTTAACAAATAAAGTTGACTATTGAGATAGTAAAATTATGCAACAGGCAGTAAGGCCCATATCACGCACCTTTGCACTGCCTTGATGCGTGTTGTAAAGCCCGGGGGCAGTTGGTGGTGTAGATGCAATGCAAGACGACCAGGCTGAGTTTGAAGCCTGGAACAGCAGATACCGGTAGGGCAACAAGTGCTTATACGCTGAAACGTTGGACCTTTTCAATCTCGGACATTTCCCGACAATTTGCCCTTTTGGGTCGGTAAGTAAAGTGTGCGTTGATTCGAGAAATGCTTGCCAATGAATTCAATACTGACGATGTGTGCCATCTGTACCCGTCTAAGTGTCCACCAAAACAACTGTCGGAGGCAACGTTCAGGCTCTACTCCGGTCATGGGGTGGGTATTTGGCAGAAAGGAGATGCTCATAAATATTGTCTGGAAATGAATGTATTTTTATATCTGCAGTGAAAGGAGTGATGAATATATACATTAAATCATGTGTCTACAGAGCTGTATTTGGGAAAGAAATGGAAGTGTATAGGAACGTGTAGAGAATGGGTGTGCGAAGAGTAATGCAGTTACTGGGTGGCTTGGTCCATCTACTAGACGATCCTAGCATAGCGAAATTGCCGCTCCAACAAGCTCTGGATTGCTTTAAGTATTTTTCCTTCGAATTGTTTAAAGAAGATCGGGGCTTGGTCCTCCTTCTCGAGGAGTGGTGCAAGGAAAGCAAGGATTTAATTTTGGCGGTGTCTGCGGTTGCCACCTGTTGATGCTCCGAAACTTGGTTCGCAGCAAGAAGGTTCTGCGATTTTTTTTTTCGAGTGACAATTGGATATGGTTGTTGTTGTCGGGTTATCCGGGCTGTCGCATTGGGCTGTAGTTGTCGGAGTCGCATTCGTTTCTGTTAATGGAGTATCTCGGGGGAGAATAGTGCGCTACATGTAGGATGACGATCTGCCGGTGCTTCTGTCGCTATCTTCTCAACCACTGTTCTAGGACAACGTAAATCCGAATCGTGATGTTGAATATGATTTTCCACTATCCAATCCAGGACGGGGTAGGAAGCATTCATTCTGGAACTGACAAAGTCTTTCTGTTCATTGGTGAGCCTGGAGAACAAGGCGCAGCCCAAAATGGTCACCGACGGAGAAAGATCAATTCGAGTCTGGTTGAGCAGCATGAAGTGTCCAAGGCTTTCTTTTTCGGTATTCCTATCTTGTTCGAGTTTGGTGTGGAGTTTGAGAAGGACGAGCTTTGCTTTCGGCAAGAGAAAAGGGACATGGTTCGTGATTCCTACGACGAAGAAGACGGTTTCTAGACGAAGATTCGGCAGACCTCGAGAAGTTACGGTGCTTTTCATTTCACAGGAAGTGTAGAGAAAAAAGGATGCACCGATTACGGGGAGAACTTTTAAATAGAAAATCGTATTCGTCTTGTTTGGTACTGTCACAGTCCACATTCCAGAACCGAACTGTAGAGCACCAGTACCGAACGGAATATACTTCATTGACATATCGGTCATGATAGCAGAGAAAAAGGTTTAACCGTGCAAGTCATCTTTCACTTATGAATACCAATATATCTGGAGTTAGGATCTTGATACGCAGTATAAGCTGGAGGCAGCGGAGATTCGAAAAGCATACTTCTCTGACCTTACTTCTCTCGCCTTACTTGTGAGTAGAGACGTTCCTCGATGTCAGTGTCTTCCTTCCTTCCAAGGGGGCGCCGGAGTGGACGAAGGAGGAGTCATGCATAGCGGAAGTAGAGCAAAGGATGCGTCCACGAATGAGTTTATCCACACGCATGACGGGGCAGTAAGTCACGAGTAGCGTACAGCGAATATAACCTTAAAGGGGGAAGGGGCAGTATGACCGGTGCTCCCCCCTTCAAACATCATGACCAGATTGAGCAAGATCTTGCAACTATAAACACTCCCTCCCGCGTTTGCTCCCCCCTTTGGTTTCGTCCGTCTGATCTTACTCCTAAACGTTTCCTCCATGGTGCATCTTAAGTAGCAGCATGGGACTGGGTGAAAACAAAGTCATCTATTAATGTATCCAAGGTGGGTATATCTTTGACGAAGACCTAATCCTAACCCGCTAGGAAAACGTGACGATAGGTTGTTATTGGTTTCGTTTCCATTCTTTCCAGGTCAGGATCGTGGTTTATTTGCCTTCCTCAAGCTGAGGGCGTACGCTCTCCGGTGTTCACGAGGTGAGTTTCTAGGTGCTCAGGGATAATTGATACTTTGGTGTTTCAGAGCGGCTGACACTTTTTCGTTATCAGACTAGACGGTGTTCTTTAGATATCCTTTTTTTTTCCCAAACGATAGTTGTTATGGTTATGGCAACAGGTGGCAGGAACTTTCGCAAGCGCCATAGTTCGCTTTTCTCACATGTTGTCCCTCCCATCCATCAACCACCAGTGCACGATCCGGACGAAGAGAAAAGCCGATTAGTAACATCAAACTCTTCACCGCTCCTGGGGACATGATGGAGATGGAGATAAAAAAGATGGGTTCCTGGTTGTTTCCTCATCATCCGAAGTTTTCGTCCGAACTATATCCAATCGGTTCAAGCTCCCAGGTCTCACCAACGCCTCATACCCGCTTAGTCAAATCCTATCTCCTTCATCTTAACTTAAACCAGAGTTAATCCTCGGACCCGAACTCTTGATTTAGAGTCTCCCAATGTATAATGTTTCTATTCGGTGGATACTTGGGGACAGGTTGTCGGATTTAAGAAGTCTTCCGCTGAACGGCGTCTATACAAGGTGAAGACTCTGATAGGCCGTTCATATATAAGGTAGCCAAATCAGAAGTTTCCTGATATCAATTTGATACACATCCTATTTAAGAGCTTCATCTATTTTCTTTCATTCTCCAGTCCCTTTCCATCTCCAGTCCCCTTCCATCTCCAGTCCCCTTCCATCTCCAGTCCCTTTCCATCTCCAGTCCCCTTCCATCTCCAGTCCCCTTCCATCTCCAGTCCCCTTCCATCTCTAAAGTCCGCGTCTCTTATCACGTCCACCATCTGTGAAATGTCGACTCACTACCAAGTCCCCCAAGACGCCGTCTGGTTCAGTATGTCCCCATTGTATTCCCTCTTCCTTTCCACTAACGCGACCCCAAAGTCACCGGCTGCTCCTCAGGAATCGGCCAAGCACTGGCTTCCTACATCCTAAAAAACACGACAAATCGTGTTGTCGCAACCGCCCGCACTATCTCGAGCCTTGAGCCGCTCCCATCGGGTCTCAACCTCCTTAAACTGGAACTGGATGTGACGTCTCAAACCTCCATCCAGGAGGCCATTTCCAATGCCCTCAAGAATTTCGGCCGCATTGACGTATTTGTGAACAATGCTGGTTATGGCCTCTTTGGGGACACTGAATCTGCTACCGATGAGATGGCACGCAAGCAATTGGATACTAATTTCTGGGGCGCCGTGGATGTGACGAAAGCTGCTCTGCCAGTTTTGCGGGAGGAGAACGCGAAGAATGGGGGCCAGAAGGGCGGTGTTGTGGTGCAGGTAAGCAGTATGGGAGGCCGGATGGGATTCGTGGGGAATGCGTATTATGCTGCGAGCAAGTTCGCTTTGGAAGTGAGTTTCGACTTTCCACTCCCAGATATAGACGCCGTCCGAGATCCTGACCACACCACCCCCAGGGCTTCACGGAATGCGTAGCCAAAGAAATGCCCCCAGACTGGAACATCCATTTCCTTATCCTCGAGCCTGGAGGCGTCAAAACCAACTACGCTGGTTCCTCTCTGGTCCACATCCCCCCTCACCCTTCATACACCGACCCGTCATTCCCCACAAACCAACTCAAAGCCTACATGGCGAATCCCGAATCCACCGATGACTGGGCCGACGCACACGTTGTTGCCGAGATCATGTACTCTACCATTAAGAACGGGATCGAGGGGGTCAATCGCGGGAAGGGGGGCATTCCTTTACGATTGCCGCTGGGTGCGGAGAGCTTTATGTTTCAGAAGATGGCGCATGAGGAGGCGTTGAGAGAGCTTGAGATGCTAGAGAAGACGAGTTTGAGTACGAATCCGAATAGAAATTTGGATAGTTTGGAGTTCTTGAAGAAATAGGGATCTCGAAGGGGTGGGAGGAGGAGGAGGAGGAGGAGGAGGGAGGGGGATATGGTTTATGAAAAAAAATACTTAATATAGCTTTGTAATGGCACGAAGCTCCTTGCGCTTATTAGTATAATGCATACTCTAAAGCTTCTCCCGGTTGCTATTCAGATGTTTCTTCTAATCAAAGTACAAGTATGTCGTTGCTGCAGATTCTTATAGGTTTTTGGGGACATCCACTGAGGAACACGCAGCCGGCTCTGCCAATTAAGAGTGACGACATTAGTATATTAATTAGCGATTGTTATATGTGATAGTTGAATTATGTCGCGGATATCTTCAGCATCCAAAGTGAGTGGAAGTCCAACCTAAAGCCCATTGCCCCAGTGACGCCTTGTAGGAGAAAGACATCGAAAACCAAGGTATATAGCTCCATAAAATCCCACTCCATATTTACAGAAAGCTTCCTAGTCTCCATTAATAACCACCCCTAAAAGGATCCTTCCCCTTCCCCTCATATGGGTTCTCATAAATGGGACTAGGAACTCCATAGTAGCCAGGCGTTGGTGGAGCGCCTCCCAAATCGGTAAATGCCTTGGTTCTAGGCGTCATTGGACTCCGCATACCGCCTGCGGTCCCGGGAGTCCGTGGTAATTGCTGCAGTTCCCACATATGCTGCCATTGCTGTTCGGCCGTCATGCCGTCATCGATTGGGGAGAATTTCTCCTTTTCCGCCTTCTTTTCGGCGACCTTGGTTTGGTGCGTGATGCGTTCGTCTTTCGTGGGTATAAGAGACCAGACAGATACTAAGACGTGTACAGCGAAGAGCATACTGGTTCGGGATTAGTATACAGTGAATAGAACGAGTGGTACCAGACTAAACTTACAGCATGACGAGAGTGACGGCCCATGCAGCCTTAGCTTGTTGGCAGTACCCTTTGATAGAATTGGACGAAGAGAGGTTGCAGTTCTTGGTGACATACCACGGAAGGCCATGATTTTGTCTCTTCGGATCAATTGTGTCGGGCGCCGATTGTACGTAGACGCCGTATGCGAATAGACTGGTCAAGATCAGATGGACGAGAAGCGAAACGATTGGATAAAAGACGTGAGTAATGAACATTGTGACTTTTGTGAGGTATATGAATGTGCTGAGCACACCGATGACGAGGTTGAATTGAGTTTCACTGTCCAATCTATTAGTGTTGGCTCTTACAGCACCGTTCTGTTGCGCCACTCACTTGTTGCTCCAAACCACCGGTGTCTTCACAGGTCTATAATTTGCATAAGCGTAGAGAAGCGTGGAGGGATCGCTGTTGAAGCCATGATTTCCCCCCTCTTGCCACAGTTTCGTCCGGTATGTGTTGGGGGATGCGATACCGAAGAGGGTGAGATTGGCGACTGTAAGGGGGAATTCGAGCGCGAGCATGATCCAGAGGAGCTTCGAGAGTTTCCATCGCCGTGGAATGAAGAAACGAGCCATTGTGGAAGAGGTTTGGGAGGGGTAGTGATCGGATGAGGTTCGTGATTGCAAGAGTTCGTCAGCTCGAGAGTCATCAACTCAAGGTTCGTCAAAACCGGACGCAGACGATAGGTCACTGCGCAGTTGCAAGCTCCACGATAGGAGAGGGTGGACGAGGGATCGCAACAATATCTTCGAGATCATGGAAGAGGGTAAGCCGAAGGGAGCGAGGAAGAAAAGAATAGGATCCTCCATATCTGCCGTTCGGTCCTCCAGGGCTGCAGGGCATTGGTACTGGCACACTGCAGGTCAGCCAGGCGGGCAGCAGTTCTCGAGAGTCAAGGGGCGGGGTGTGGAGGATTAACCGCTGACTGGCGGGCGCGGGCCGGGATAAGTGCATGAAGCCCGCGGGAAGAGGCCAATAGGGTGCCCGAGCACACCCTCAGGCGGGAGCTGGATAGAACTTTCCTGCGTCGGGCCCCCTCCGCTCCCCCTCCGCCTCCCCCTCCGCCTCCCCCTCCCCCTCCCCCCTGGACCCCAAAAGATACTGCCGCCACCACCTACACTGATCAGATTTCAACATGTATTTGCACCCAGATTGGGCACGACAACATCTTCACATATACTTTCTCATCTTACTCCTACACTCATTGAATCCTACTTTCTTTTCACCTGATTTCTCCTTTTCCTCAATTATAATGCGATAAATGACCAGCTCATTTGCTCAATCAAAAATCCTTTGTCCCTAGAGAGAGCCTTACCAATATCAGGCAGAGGTCATCAGATATTTCGTCACTAGGATTGACACTGGCGCTTAATTCAGAGTTCTCAGGAGACATTGGCCCCAACATGCGAAGACTGCCTTCATACCACTTACTTCTCAATGTAATTTGAATAGCAGGAAAATGCAAAGGAGGTTGACACTAGGGAAATTGCAAGTCCTGGTATTCCCAGAGCTGCCCTATTCTTTTCTAAAACAAATAAAAAAAAAATTGATCCAGGAAAAGGCCAGTGACATACATGCACTTCTCTCGATATCGCGCAACGGTAAGAATGAATAATGAAGTGATGCATTTTTGCTCGCATCGCCAATTTAGAGAGTCTCGGAGATCCGTCTTATATCAGAGCTATAACAGTACATACAGACATGCGCAAGTAGTCACAAATATATAGTTAACCGAGAATACCTATGGCAACAGAATATCTAAGACAACAATGCCTTACTCAAATCGCGTTATTTCCGGAAACTCGTTGCTATTACCATCTAGAATCGGGTTCTTCTTTCCCTTGAACACGAAATCCAGAAACGCCGCAACGTAAGTGCTTGTGATTTGGATAGCCCGAGCACCATCCATGGTCCCCAGAATATCAATCGGAGGAATCCCCGCCAAATTCGTCAGCAGCACAAGGTCTCCAAATGTAAGATGAGTTGCGCCGCCTCCAATGTCAAATTCGCGCCTCCAGTCTTTGAAATAGTCCCAGTATGTACCCCAAGTCCGTTCGGTGGATCGATTGTGGTCTGTACGTCCAAAAAGGAAAACCGGTCGATGAATGTCGCTCGGGTTTCCGAACACCTGTCCATCCAGGTCCAATGCGCCGATAATACGCTTGTCCGTTTGAACCATCCTTATTGATGTCGCACCACCGTACGAGTGCCCAAACATAGCTGCTTTCTTGACTTGGAAGCCGCACTCGGCCTCGGGGAGCAGTTCTTGAACTACTGTGGCGTTACCAAGCTGGTTCAGAACAAATTTCGAATCTGCTGCCCGAACTTCCATGCCCTTTGCGTAGGATCCATCATCGTTATCGGGAGATCCCGACACGATAGTTTCATTCAAGATGTAGCTGCCGTCAGGAAATTCAACAACAAGCGCATCGTACGGATGATCGATGCTCACCACGGCATAACCAGCGCTGGCGATATGCTGCACAAGAGAATTGTACCACTGGCGACTGGAATACAGTCCATGTGAAAACAGAACCACTTTGGTATCTGGAGCGGGAGTCCTCCTTTCAGACCTTTTGCAGCAAACCTCTAGTTGAAATTGCTCATACGTTCCGTTAGGAACTCCATATTGCAGGGTTACCGCATCCAAATACCTGGCTGTGGTCGGGGGCATGTAGTCGATAATACACGTTTGCTCGCATTCTTTGATTGGCACTGGGTAAAAGAGGGATACCATTACAGCGCGTTGGCCATGGTTCGGATCATATGGATCGGTTCTCGATGGGTCGACGAGTTTTGTTGAACTCATTGAAACGGCATATTTGCCCTCAGGAGGCGGGATGAGGATCTTGCCATTGGCGTAGAAGGCCAAAAAGAAGAGAAGAGTACTAAGAGAAAGAGCGCGAGGGCGTGCTACATGGGAAAATCGGTTCATGTTGAAATTCCAGGGGAGAATGGTGAAGCCGAAAGATCATACTGGAGGACCTTGGGCTTTATAGTCCTGAGCAGGCAGTCCCTGAAAAAGACCTACCCACCACCGTGTGTCACCGGTAATCGGCCATAAGACTAAACGAGATAGGTAATGACGGAGATAGTCTAGCACTTCCAGTATTATGATATGACGGTGAGACCTGGGGCCTGGAGCTCGATTTGATATATCGGAGAGTCGCGATGATATGGTGAGATTTGTATAACTGCTCAGGTATTCGCTTGGTAGAGCTAGGAGACACGTAAAAGGCCGCGGGCATATTAAAAAATAGCAAAATCCTTCGTCATCAACTGTTTTCTCTGCTCATCTCTCCTCGTTTTAAGCAAAGATAGATTCCGTATATCATCTTCTACCATGCTTAGACTTGGAAAGGTCTTAATCCCAATTGATGTCTACCCTGTGCCCGGTAACGAAAGTAAGCACCGTTCCGGACTAATGGCCTTGGGATTAATTTATATTTCACGCAAACTTGCTCACGTCCATAGCTCTAAGCAGCCACATGGGACCTTAAGCAGCTCTGCTCTCGTATAAAGCGAACATTGGCTAAGGTGGATTGCTCCAGGATCGGATCCGACAACTTTGTCGTAGATGGTATGACTACTCTTTACTTTGGAATTGGCATTGGGGAACTAATAGGCTACTCCGGAGTCCTAGGTAGTGTTTTTAACCGGAATTCAGCAAAAGAATGAGGCGATGGTGCCAAATCAAGACCGGCGTTGGGCTGAATACTGTAGGCTCGTGGTAGATTTATCGTACGAGAAGATATGTAGCAGTATAGCCTACTAGGCTACCACCATTTCTCACAGAGCACGTGGTCGGCAGATACGCCGTCCTGCCCACGAAGAAATTGAACGGTATAATCGGTCATTTGAGGAGGCCCACAGACATAATAAACTGACGAGCTCCTTTCAAATGGACACGATCCTGCAGCTTTTAACAGATCAGTGTCGCTTATCCGACCGGAGCTTACTGAAACTGTAGGAAGTGTTCCGGAAGCGCCAAACAGTGATTGTAGATGAGATATTCGCAACAGCGAGTTATCCCAAGTTCCAGTAATGAACAGATCCAGACATCCGCTACTGGATCGTGGGTGATTCCCTGAAGGCGAGAATATATCCAGAAGACGGGAAAGAAAAAGCACCTCCGTGGATTTGGAGTTATTGCTCGGTAGTTTGCTAGAATATAGGAAACATATATCATCAAACTGTGATCCAGTTTGATGGACATGAGAAAGAATCGAGATAAGCGGACTATTAAAATGTATGTTAGGGTTGAATTTCCGACATTTTACTGTCGGCTAACATGAAGGTTTGATTAACTTACTTGACACCTACACCGCCAGCAATGAACACCACCCTTTTGACTTCTGAAAGATCCAGTTTCGGTGGCGGCCACACAAAACTGCCTCCAACTCGGACGGTCAAAGTAGTCCCAAGGACCTTTTGAGGAGTCTGCCACAACCAAGCAGCTGGCGGATTGGAAGGGCTGTCTTGAACAGCAAGTTCAAGATAGGGCACACGAGCGTTCTCTGAGGTCAAACTGACGTCTGCAGATTCAGGAAGGGCTTCCCGTGGGGTAGACGTCAAGGTGAAGCCTCCAGCTTTCTCAATGCCCGGAACATGGACATCAAGCCATTGGCCGGGAAGGAACTTGGATAGAGGTTAGAAATGAACTGCGTTGAATCTAACTGATGATTGCACATGGTTGACATACATTGACGCCCTTTTGCCTGTCCTTGATAGCTAACCGGAAGATCTTGATCCGTTCATTAACAGAAGTTATACGATCTATAATCACCCTATGAAGTGAAGTGTCGCGAAAATCGGCGGCTGTTCGCTCTTCATGGCTCAAATATGGCTGTGAGGATGCCTGCGCTTGAGACATGCTGAACTGCGATAGTAACTTCGGTACCGAGGCGGGGTATACAATGCAAGGCCTGTGAAGAGGATTAGAGAGAACGGTGCGCGTGCCAGCTCGATTAAAACATAGTAACATTCTCAAGAAAAGAAGCCGTATCTTTTCACTGATGAGCAGGTTGTTGCGATGACGAAGTTCGACCATATAGAGGTCGGTGCGCATCTTCTTCCTCGGTTAAAATGGACCCTCCGTTATTGTTTCTTATTATCGCATCCGCAAGTGAACAATTCCCTACGTATTTGATCTCTTACGCATCAAACTTCATCCTCTGAATATCAAGTGGGGTGATAATTATCTTTTGGGAGCCCAAGTAAGGCCATTTCATCTCTCTTCGTACTCTAAGAATCCAAAAAGATTTCGATTAAAGATTTCGATTAAAGATTTCTGTCGATGTCCTTTTTGGCCCCGGAATTGAACAATAGCATCGGTTTAGGGTGGAAGCTGCTGTATCACCTACCATGCTCTTCTTATTCTTATGGATACTTTGATGATCTTGAATTCGGATTTTCACTACAATCATGTCGTACCTTGGTCCTCCCATAGTTCCTCAATGTGGTATACCTTTACACCACGCAACGAAGTAACAGATATCTGCATGACCGTTGCCAATCTCGTTGGTCACATGCCTCTTCTTTGTCTCTCTTCAAGGATTTAATTGCGTCCTCCTCCTTACCAAGTCTTGTCTGGGAAGCGCCTAAAACTCAAGATTCTTCCATGCTTTTGCCGTGCCGATAGATTGTGTCGCTCTTAGAGTAGCGCAAGCATAGAATGTACTCCCCTAGGCAGACAACCAAGAATATCCGCAATGCTCAAAAAGGACAATAGGAAGAACACACACCAAAAATAACCGCACTCGCACGATAAGAGGCAGAGGAGTCTTCTTTTCGCGCGTGTCAAACTATTCTGCATATTAACCTAATCGAACCAACATAAAGACGAATATATTGCGGCATGAGTTTAAATTGAAAGGCGCAGTGACGAATGGGGGCCAAGAATGTAAGGATCATGACCACTTTTTGCATTCTGCTCAACTACCAAGATTCGCTTTACAAGGCTGTGTATTTGAGAATTTCCGGTGAGGCTCAGTAGACACGTCAAACAAGGGACGTATTGGATAGGTATATAGATATGGCATGCGCCACGATAGTGTACCCGTAGACCAGTCACTCTCCTCAAAGTTTCTTTTGTGTTCAAGCTTAATTCGCGCCCACCTCCATCATCTATAATATCTACCCATCAATAGCCTACAAAGCTCCTCCTCTCGTACCTGAGCTTCGAATCTACTTCCAACCTTACCCACAGTCAATCACCAAATCCAACTCCACAATGCCACCCACAACCCACAATCCTCCCCTCCAAAAACGCTACTACCACACCCCATCGTACAGCTACATAATCTGAGTTATTCTCCTCCTCGCCGCCATCCTAATAATATGCGTCGCAGGTGTCTGCGTGTACCGTCGTAATGGCCCCAAAAAGCGCGCCGCCACCGCTCGGAACTTCCAGGGAAGGGAAAACTGCGCGAGGGCAACCAATTTCATCGATCCCACGACGGCGCCAGTGTATGCGGCAGCTGGGTATTATGGAAGTGCGGTTCAGGAAACGCTACCTCAAACGGCAGGAGTGGTTAGGCAGCAGACGCCCGCGCGACCGGTGCCAGCACATGCGAATGATGCCACGCATGTGCAAAGGGTGAACAATGGGGTTTGGGGGAATATAGGGAGCAATCAGCAGCCGAGCGACTTCACACCTAAAGATTCTGTTAGTCCTGAGATTCAGAAAGTGAAGTGAGCGGTGTTGGGGTTTAAGAAAGATTGATCCAGCATATGCATAAGGCCGGTTTGTGCAAGGAAGTATGGGGGCTATTGTTCTGTGAAGAGTACTTGTTAAGGACATCTAAACAAAAGATGTCGGTGTGCGCCTTGGGGAACGAAAGGAATACTATGAAGGAAGAGCCTTCGATTGATAGTTAAATTGCTGCCATCCTCTGCTAGAATGTTTTAACACTCGGCTGTTCACGGCAGATAACTTCGTACGCCATCCCAAGACGAAGTCAAAGGTACAAGATCAAGTTCCAGGAATACGGTATGATAATCGCTGGGATAGGTGGAAAGCAGCAGTCAAGACCGCTGTGAACAAGGAGATGAATGCAGAATGGCCAATAAAATCTATCCAAAACCCAAACAATGTGCCTACATAAAGTGGCCTGAATACCAATTACCGAAAACCCGCCAAGCAGATCTCAGTTTGTATATCGAGATATATAGATGAAAAGAAATTGCGCTATATCGTCAAAAGATCCCGCTTCACCGAATTTGAGAGTATCCAAGTAGCAACAGAATATATAGCAGAAGCGCCACCGTATCCATAGTTCTTCGGCCAAATGCTGAACAGATTTCAGAGTCGTGCAAGCCCATGTCATAACAATGTATCATTTTCCCCCCCATCATATGGCTCATGCCCGCCGTACAAACGTTTTCAACGAAATTTCCAGAACAGCAACGCTCCGTACTCCGTCCCTATCAAGTATGAACATGAAATCATATACTCAGAAGAGATATAAGACACATGTGCTGTCTTCAAACTCCACCTTTGTCTCCGTTCACCACGAGAGATTACTGCGCCCCCGGGCTCATCAAACCCAAGCCCACTCCGTCACCTGCTGTGCCACCCGCACTATCGCCCCGAGCACGGGAACCACTGCCCTTTTGCATCTCACGCAGTCGCCTTCCCTCCATCAAACCCCGTAGCCCGCGCTTCTGTAAGCCGACAACAGCACTGATCTCGCCGGCCCAGATCTCTCTTTCATACCCTAGACCATTATCCGATGCATCGGACGCAGACGTTGCGGAATGAATCTCGTCATTTTGGCTAGAAGAAGCGCCCTCATAGACATCGGTGTTGATACGAAGTGAGCGAAGACCAGAGTCCAATGATCGCATTGACGAAACGGCAGTCTGTCCTGATAAAGGTATGGGGTTGGCACCTCTTCCATCATCAGGCCCGACGCCATTGACCCCTATGAAAGAAGCACCAGCACCGCCACCTGCAGCCATAGCCGCCGCATTAAATATAGCAGCCGTGTTTCTTCCATCTAGCATTAGGTGTAACCGCTCGATAACTGCTTCAAGCAGACCATCAATATGGTAAGGTCGAGCGAGTTGCAAAAGAGAGCAGAGAATCTGAGGCGAGGAAAGAGTAGAGTGTGGTCGGGGAAGCGAAGACGTGTAGAGATAGCAAGTAAGCGCCTGAAGAGTTAGGTAAGTATGCGGAAGGTAGAGAGTTCGAGGTCGGAGGGCTGGGGGCTGGCTAGAAGGGTCTGGAGGATTCAAGGGGTTAATGGTTGCTGCCGAGTCCGTAGACGCTGACGTGACGGTAGTATTTGCTGTAAGAGTTGTAGCGGTCGAGTAGTTGGTTCTAATGGAAGGGGTTATGGTGATACTTGAGTTACGAGATGGGTGGGAGATTGCTGCGGGACGGAGTGTTGCTGTGTCTGAGTTCTCAGGAATGCTGGTGCTTTGTCGTAGCAATTGATTGAAATACGGACCCCAGCGACGCGCAATGAGATGAGAGTTGACAGGAATTCTTTCACCACTGATGGCAAGAAGGTCCATATCGGCGAATTCCCGCATGCCTAGTGCCATCTGGCCTAGTTCAGTGGCTGCGGGGGTCAGACGGCGGCCACCAGCTTTGTTATCAAGTCTGTCTATTCGTCTAGGTGCGCTGGCCGACATGTAGGCCGAATTTGGCGCGGTGTTGCGAGGATTGTCATATAGTCCAAATGCCTCCAGTTCCACTACACATATGTTCGAGAAATTGATTCGGCGGTTATTGTAATCATCGATAAGGCTTCGTTTTCGGTTTCCAAGTACAACAAAACAATTGCGACGGTTCCAAAGAAGACCCCTATTCCAACTTCCCTGGCTGAGGATGCTTCCTCCAGCCTCGATCCTGCCCCAAGTTAGGGTCCGCAGGTCTAATGCCCACAGCGCGTATTCTTGTCTGGATGAAGTCATAAAAGTTCCGCTAACAATCAAATGGTTGTTGATTACGCCGCCATTGGGAAATCGTAAGCCGGGGGGAGATGAGCGTCCATACATAGGTTTCTCGACTAAAGTACCATCCGGAAGCCTTATTTGTAGTTCAAGCTTAACGTCCAAAAAGTTATAGTTAGAATATATGAGCATTGAGGCACCACCTTCGGTTTCAACCACGTTCTCATTTTGATCCCTTCCCTCGCTTCCGTTTCGAGTTCTCGTCCCGACTTTAGATGGATCGATGGTCGTCAGAGGCGCAACCACACTTCTATAGGCTCCGCAGCTCCTACCAAGAATGTTTGTTGCAGTCCATTTTAGACTTCGTAGGTTGAATACGCTTATCTGTTCAATGTAATGGTTGGCACTATCTTGGCCACCCACCACCACCATCTCAGCACCGCCCTCACCGTCAAGCTGGACTCCAATTGAACCTTGATTCGGGTGTTCTGCCGAGGGGTTATGCCGAATAGCCGTCAATGCGGCGCCGGCAGAAGTGAATACTGAAGATGAGGGAAGAATAGTTGCGCAATGAGCGTATCTTCCCTCTGGCGAATCTGGGGTTGGCACATACAACCATGTTCGACTCGAAACATCGTATATATGGACGTCAGACATGACGATGACTTCGGGTTGCCCATCCGCTCCGTTAGTATGTTGCGAAGGCATTGGTAGGCCCGGTTGCGGTACCGCGGGCGACATTCCGCCATAGCAGACCAATTTGGTGTCTCCCAAAGCGCATACACTATGAAAATACCGCGGCGGAGGAATATCCCCCTTGGCATCGATCTTAGTCCAATGTCGTTTAATGAGATCCAGCTCGTACAGATCCGAAGTAAGCTGCGGTTTGGTACGCGAAAGCCTTCTCCCACCGAAAACGTACAATTTATCCCCAAGGATAGTCGTGGTTGCGCCTACTAAAGGATGTGGTTCGCGGCCTGTAGTCCGGTGTACATTGCACACTAGTCCCGAAAGACCTGCGGTAGAGCCTGAAGGCGTCGAAAGCCCAGCTGTCTGTTGCAAAGCTGGAGAGGGAGCAACCCCAGATCCGGGTGTCCGGTTGGATGTGACTGGCGGAGGCATTTCAGCAGCAGAGTCTTGGCCATCTTGCTGGTTCAGGCTGGTCTGGCTGCTATTGAAGCTGGACATGTAAGCCCCATTTCCTTGCCGAGGCTGGTCCGTGTAAAGTTGGGATGGCGATGGTGCAGATGTTTGCGAATCTATTGTGTTTGTGCGGCTGGTGTTTGGCGTCTGACGAGCCATACTGGCAGGTATAGGGTTCCAACCACCGAATTTCAGAGGCTTTATCAGGGAAAAGTCGACGCTGAAATCAACATGTGAGATAGTAGATTTCCGAACAGGTAGGGCCCAATCCGGTATTACAATCTCCACATGCCTGGACCTAAAGGTCGAACAGTCTCCAAATGACGTTCGGCCTGAATGAGAGAAACACGAAAGGCTTGGGCACCCAGTGGAAGCGATCGTAGAAGTCCGTGACGAGCTGTGTTCAGCAGAAGTATCGGGGCTACAAGGCGCTACAATGGGACCATAATGCGGAATGACAATGGGAACGTGTTTTGACCTAGTTGAACCGGACGAATGATCGGCGATAGTTGGCGATGGGTGATGAGAAGAAGCAGGGGATAGATCGGTAGAGAGCCTGCGGCAATTGCGGATAAGGGAGCTTGCAGACTGCTGAGAGCGTCTTTTGCGGTTCGACAGTGCTCTCCGGAATTTGAACGTTGTCTTACTACGCGTCCAGATGGAAGAGCCCTCGCTCAAAGGTGTAGTGGAAGCTCCCACAGACGGATAAGCGACGACGCCTAGTGGTAACATGGTCAGTCACGGAACTCCAACGAACACCCAAAAGGCCCAAAAAGTAGAAATAAGAACAGCCCATCGCAAGCGGAAAACATCGTGGTTTTCAACTACCATGAATGACCCGTCTTCGTCACCCGCTGCAGACATTCTGCTCATTGCAGGCGTCGGCAGCAAGGTCAGGGCCAGCAACGGCGATGGCTGCAGCCGCTGGACAGCCATCGTATGCGGTTTGGGGAAGGAAATACAGCTGCAGTGACACTTTGTAGGGTACCACGAAGGTGTCTAGCCTGGTAATCTGCAGAGAGGGGTGGTTTGAAGGCATGCAATTCATGGAAAGGGAATTTTTGAGACTGCATGAGTGGAGGGGTTGAAAGAAAGAACGGCACACAGGGTCCTTACGTGGAGCAAGACTCCGCTCCGGGGCAGCGGGAGCGGGAAAGACGACGGGAGCGAAGGGAGGGGTCGTCTAGCAGAGAGCACCGTCAATATATTGTCACGATGGTCCTCGTTATCGATGGTTCGGTGTTTGTGGGGGAGTGAAGGGAGGTTCGTCGGTCGTCGGTCGTAGGCAGTCAGATCAGTGAGAGGCGGCGTAAGCACGGCGTGTGAGGTTTCGCAGGAAGGACCCAGTTGTGCTGAGCGACTCGGTGCCACTGGCCGTAGTCGGGTTAGCTTGAGGCGAGGCTGGGGAATGCAAGGGCGTGCAACGAACAAGGGATAAAGAAACACCTTCCAACCAAAAAAAAAAAAGGAACTGCTGCAAGAGAGAGAGAGAGAAGGCACAGAAGTTCCTTGAGGCACAAAGCTGAGACGGTCCAAGGAGGGAGGGTTTTGTGGCCGTAAGGGGGGCCACGCGACTGACAGGTGCGAGCTGAGCGGGTGTGGGTGGTTTCCCGTCCTCTACGGCGCTGCTGAAGGTCAAATACAAGTGCACCACAAGGAGACCACAGCCGGAACGCAGCAAGATCCGGCAAAGCACAAAGTAACCAGTCCAGTGACCAAGAAGAAGACGTGAAAGGCTGTGATGAGTGGTGGGCGCGTCGTACAGCTTCACCGATCAGTGCAAAGAGCAATACCTACATCCATATATCAAGCCGTTGTCCACTTTCCTGGGTAACATACAAGCATAGGTTGACAGGCCTGTTGCCAATCATCCCAGCGGGCTTGAAATTGGGCCGTGGGCGCAACTGGACAAGGGCATACCCTCAAGGAACTTTGGACGAATAGGCATTCACACACGCGCTGCAGGATTTAACTTATTTTATCCCATTATTTAGAGCTGGCCGCTTCAGCCCTATAAGAGAGGTGCACATTTGGCAACATTTCCAATCGCAAAACAGGCATACTCAGCCTGCTAACCTGGAAGCATGGAATATGTGATATCATTCATCTTTAGTCGAGCCTTCTCTTCAGCACACCTACCCGACAACGCCCAACCCCATGCATCTCACCTGCGTCTCACCTTGACAGCACGCTATTGCTGCATGGTTATGACCGGCTCCGCTTTAGACGCTCATTGTCTACAAAGCTGCGCTTGTCTTCTCCTTGGGAAGAGGGGTGAACCGTAGATACGGCTTGACGATCCTGAACTCAGGGAAGAGCTCCTTGGCCTCCTCGTTCTTCACGCTTGGGTGGACAATCACATCGTCACCAGGCACCCAGTTGATAGGTGTGGTGATCCTGTGCTTGTCACCGGTCTGCAGCGAGTCGACGATACGGAGAACCTCGGCAGTGTTACGGCCAGTGGATGCGGGGTAGGAGAGTATGGTGCGGATGGTCTTCTTGGGGTCAATGATGAAGACGGAGCGGATGGTGAAGGCAATGCCCTTTGAGTCGACGTTGGTAGCGTCCTGATGGTCGATCCTGTCGAAAAGATTAGTCGCCATGGAAGGCGTATAAAGGTCAACGCTTCAAACTCACATGTCGTAGGCGAGCGCAACCTTCCTATCCTTATCTCCAATGATGGGGAAAGACAGCTTGCTGCCAGTGACCTCATCAATGTCCTTGATCCATCCTCCGTGGCTGTCAACAGTGTTGGCGGACAAGCCGATGAGCTTCACACCACGCTTGGCGAATTCGGGCTCAAGCTTAGCGAAGGCGCCCAATTCGGTGGTGCAGACGGGGGTGTAGTCCTCTGGATGGGAGAACAGGACAACCCAGTTGTTACCAATGAACTCATGGAAGTCGATGGGGCCGTTGGTGGTATCGGCCTTGAAGTTGGGAGCAATGCTTCCAAGACGGAGGGGCTCAGCACGGTCGGCCATTTTGTTTTCGTTTCTGCCGTAGGCCGATCGTCAGCAGGGTGCAAACAAGGCAAACAGGAGGGGTCAGTCGCTGTGGAGGGGTAGAATTGTCTCTTACCAGTTGCTTTAAGATGTCTACAACAAGGTATGAAGGAAGAGAAGACAAGTGGCTTGTATATATACGGAGTCACGGAAGGAGGGAGAAAGATGAGGTCTAAGAATTGTGGGCCGATGGTGGGGGTGAGAGCACCCTTTTGTACCTTCGCAAACGGCCCATCTTCACAGACTCTTTTGGCATGGCGCGATTGCGTGCTTTATGGTGTCGAAGATTCTCGTCCATTTATGGAACGAGTCCTCCGCCACCCTTTATCATTTCAAAGCCAATCGTAGCATTCGAATATGCAGAGGGTTGTCAAAGCAACTCTCAACCTTTCCCTACCTCGCCGTTTATTCAAGCGTTTACCCGGCCGTTACACAGGAGAGTGGTGATGTATTCACACGCTACTTCAACACCCCACTTCGCGGAAAGCATTCTTCAAGTTTTGTAACACGAAAGAGGGGTTTGGATTGATTAGAGTGCTAATTAGACAGACATTACACACTTTTCTAGAGACTCTTTTTGACCAACCTTCCAACTTCCGAGACAAGAACCCGGACGATGTTATTAGTCGGTGCCATTTCATTCAAAGAATGTGTCGACTCTCCTTGGGAAATGCTTGGTGGATTTAGTATCCATACGGATATCAATGCTGCCTTGATAGACAGGTTTACAGGCCGGTCTCGTCAGTCTTCTACTTACTATTCCTACTCAACGTGGAATAATAATCAATATGGTCCTTAAACCTAACTTCAGACGGACCAGCTTATGAGAACCTAGATCTAATATATTTTCACAATTTACCTCACCATCAGGGTCTCAGTCTACTATTAAAGTTGTAGAGCATCTTCACCGGGTGGTAAACTAAGCTGTTATCGCCTGGCGATCCTGCGAACTACACATGTATCTCTCCAATGCTGCAAATGAAACCAACGTATTATTCTGCAACTGAGACTAATTCGATGGGATTAAGTCAGACTTGCTGGCGGTGCTGCAAGCGAGGCCCATTCGATAATGATATCTGGATTATCAAGGATTAGACACTATTTCTGAGAGAAGTTGCGACTTTTTGATGGCTTGATGGCTTGATGGCTTGACCTCACCATGAGGAGCTGGTCGGAAGCAATTTGGAAGCAGTTTGAAGACTCTTTCCCCAGCGTGGACAGTCTCGACATATTTACCGGAAGGCATGGCTGGTGTTACAGCGGAAGGAGCCGTTTACTCTAGTTAAAGGATATGAGGTGGAGGACTCCTCAGTACTGCTCTCCAAGACACATCTCTTATTACAGCTCGTTTTCACCATTTCCTGCCTACAGACATACTCAGTCGTCTTAGTTCTGGGATATACTTTCGCTCTCGAAGCTGCTGGCTGGGAACTATCTTTAATGTTTGTGATAGCTTCCCCGACTCCAAAACTCGAAAGCTTACTCGAAGTGAACAGAACATCCCATATAACAAACCTTCGCTTACCCAATGGACTCCTATTCCAGTCCTGGTGTTCTGTCTGATGCTAACGAAGACGCTCCCGAAGACGCTCCTGAAAAAGTTCCTGGAATTGCTGGCTCACATGACCACCGAAGTGAAGGCTATGGAGATTCAGATGCCCCCGAACATACCCACGGATATGAGGACTCAGATGCCGACTTAGATGAGATGGAGCCACGCAGACCACCACACAAAGGACATCGTCCAATGCACTCAGACCCTCCAAGCCCGTCATGGGATGAACGGTATCCGCACTTACTATCCTCAATACCAGCTGCAGACTATGAAGGACCAGAACCGGTAACTCCATTACCACGCGAAGTCGCAGGAACCCGAATGGTCGGTGAGGAGGCAAACAGACCTGGGGCATTCAGATTTCTTGATCTCCCACCAGAACTTCGTCATCACATATACGACAGATATATCCCGCATCGATGGTTTAATGCACTCCCCTTGGCGGACAACCCCGAATATCTGACCCCAGAACTTTGCATGATCAGTAGAGAATTGGGGCTCGACAGCAACGGCGTGGTGTGCGGAGGAGGCTACTACTTCTGGGACTTAGAAATGAACCCAAGGAATTACGATACAATTCCGAGAGAATTCCAGCCTGGAGTTACGAAGTTGATGGTCCGGGACTACCGGGATGCAAAGGACATTATCAGATATGGTTTGGAGAAACTGGCGCAGTTCTACATTTCTTTAGCGCTCGTGTGTGGGTTCGCCGCAGCTGATCAGATCGGGGCATTCGTGACTTTCGAGGAGAATGGAAAGCTCGCGCCGTACGCAATGTTTGTTCTCTTCAAACGAGAATGGGATCCCGATAGTGACCATGAACATCCATATCATGCTTGGGTAGCGCTTCGGAAATCGTGGTTCAGACGAGATTTTGACTAGGAACGGATAGTAATAGCTGTCCTTATATGAGTAGCAAACATATGTGTGATTACAAACGACACGCACTCGTCGTGTGTCTATCAGTGAGCGCTTCGAAATTCCAACTAGCGCTGTATTAATACCCAAGCCAGCCGATGCTTCAAACTGAACCTTAATCTAAGTCTGAATTATCGCAGGCCTCCTCTAGTATACATTGAAGCCGAAAGGTCAATTTGTTCTCCTGTGCGGCCGACGTGGATAGGAGACAAGAACACGACTTAGTTCACCAGTGCAGTGAAGGCTAAATCTTGGCATTTGTCAAATTCGGCTAAGTGTCGGTACGCATTCACGTGGCGGCGCGACCAAGGGACCCACTGGGCAGTATGTCATCATCATCCTGGCTATCTATCGACGACAAGTCTTAAGACTTTCAACTCATATCTCCCACGCGCCGCCCGTGTCAACCACCACTACAAATATTCCCATCCCATGGCATACCGACCTGATAAGCTGCCATGGGTGTCACTGGCCTATGGACTGTTCTCCAGCCCTGTGCTCGTCCTATCAAGATCGAAACCCTAAACAAAAAACGGCTCGCTGTCGACGCCTCCATTTGGATATACCAGTTCCTCAAAGCCGTCCGTGACAAAGAAGGAAATGCATTGCGAAATAGCCATATTGTTGGATTTTTCCGCCGAATATGCAAACTCCTGTTCTTTGGAATCAAACCCGTCTTCGTCTTCGACGGTGGCGCACCGGCGCTTAAACGGCAGACTATCAGTAACCGCAAACGAAGACGAGAAGGAAGAAGAGATGATGCTGTAAGGACAGCCGGGAAGCTTTTGGCTCTCCAGATGCAGAGAGTGGCTGAAGAGGAGGAGAGAAAGCGAAAAGAAGCTCGGAGGCGACCTCGGGAAGAGCCAGAGGAGGAAATACCGGATAACGTGGTGTATGCGGAGGAAGTCCTTCAAACGCAGCAAGAGAGGCAGCAGAATAGAAAATTTAAGAAGAAGGATGCATATCATCTTCCGGAACTCGATACGTCGCTTTCTGCAATGGGACAGCCCAATGACCCTAGGATCATGTCGCTAGAGGAGCTAGAAGAGTACGCCAGACAGTTCGACCGGGGAGAGGATATCAATGTTTATGACTTCTCCAAAATCGATTTCGATAGTCCGTTCTTCACTAGTTTGCCGGCATCTGATCGTTATAATATTCTCAATGCAGCCAGGTTGCGAAGTCGTCTGAGAATGGGTTATTCTAAGGACCAGCTGGATAACATGTTTCCCAATCGCATGGAGTTTTCAAAGTTCCAAATTGAGAGAGTCCGCGAACGAAACGACTTAACGCAGCGCCTAATGAATATCAACGGTATGGCAGACGACATGTTCGGAGTCAATGGAACCTCTAGAATCGCTAGTGAGAAAGGAAGAGAATACGTGCTTGTGAAGAATGATGGAGTTGAAGGAGGCTGGGCTCTGGGTGTTGTTACGAATAAGGAAGAGGGTCAAATTACCAAGCCTATTGACGTTGACACGCTGCCAACTGGAGCACCCGGTGATGACGAGAATTGGGAAAGTGAAGATGAGTTTGAAGATGTTCCTATCGAAGGTCTAAATAGACTCCCAAAACTGAAACCCAGCACTATAGCTCCGGAAACCGAGGCTCGGAACGTTATATCTGAAGAGCTGGCCAAACGGCGACGAGCATTTTATGCTTCCCGAAATGGGCAAGCTGCGAATCCCAAGCTTTCTAAACTAACAACAAGTAACCAAGATCCTGATTCTTTGTTCCTCGCTGAAGACGACAATGAGGAGGAATGGGAGAATGTTGATATCGGTGGCTCTGATGCCCTTTTCATGGAGCCTCAGGCGAATGAAGTTGATGAGGAGGAGGCACAGCTCCAGAAAGCTATCGCCCTATCCCTACAACAGGACTACCACGACTCTTCTCTCGGCGCTGCTGACACCGAAGAGGACGAATATCGTGAAGTTTTCCAGCAGCAGAGAGTACAAGAGAGCGTCCCATTCGCGACAGTCAAAGGATCAGGGCTTGCTATTGGGCGCATGGCGAACCAGCGGAGCAGTAAAGTAGCAGTGTCCAGAGGACCCTTCCAGGACAGCGATAGCGACGAAGACGACATGGACCTTCGAGCTGCCATGGCGCAGTCAAGAAAGACAAAAGCGTCTGTAACTACAAATGTGCCCACATCCAAGGTCGTCCGTCCGCCCAAGCCCGCTCCGGCAAAACCAATTCTTGCGCCTGGGTTTGACGGTCCTCTACCCTTCGAGAAGCTCAATCTCGGCCACTCTATCCTTGGGAAGAAAAAGATGGATAAGATTGAGGAGGCCAGTGCCGGCGGATTCGTAAGGGATTTGGGAAAAGAAGAGAAGCCGAAATCTGCAACACCGCTACCACCTTGGTTCATAGGAAATACAGGTATTCAACAGGAAAATAAGGCCCAAGAGCCAGCTGAATTTAGTGAACAGCAAAGACAGAAGGACCCAGAGAATAACTTTCAATTTCAAGAGCTACAGAGCATACGCAAGCAAAGTCCTCATGAAGTGATTGATCTTGAGGCACCTCAAAATCAACCGACGTCAAAAGCTGAAGTCGCCACAATCGAGTCCTCCGAGGATGAAGATATGGAAATGGAGGATGTGATAATTGAAGAACCAAAGCTACGAATGGGAGACTTGGCGGATAAGGTTCAAGCAGATCCACCAAAGCCATTATCTGACACGCAAAGGCCCCCCCCACATCAAGAAGTTCCTACTCCGAAGTCTCCCCAGCGTCAGGAACAGCGTGCCTCTAAATCTCCCTCATTTCATCCATTGGACGATGAACCAGTTGAGTGGTCGGAGAGTGAGCCAGAGAATCTTATACCATCAACGCACAATGCACCAGTTCCGGAAAAAGAGCAAACCCCCCAGCATTCCAAATCCGCATCCCCAGGGTTCGTATACGTTCCGATAGAATCTCAGCCTCCCGCCCCTCGCGCCCCTCGCGCCCGCAGACCACGCTCCCCCGCCATCCTCGAGGGCGCTGAAGACCTCAGTACCGCCCCCGTACCCCTTTCGGGCACCGCCAATGAAGCCGTCTCCCTCGATCTCCCGGACGAGGATTCAGACCAATATTCCGACCCGGAAGACGCCGAACTCTTCGCGTCCCTCGCTCAAGAAGCCGAAGAACACGCCCGCTTCGCCTCCTCTCTAAACAGCTCTGCTGGCCCCATCAACTTCGATGAAGAACTCAAGCAGCTGCGCGCGCAGCAGAAAAAAGATCGGAGAGATGCGGATGAAGTAACGCAGACCATGATATCTGAATGCCAGCACCTCCTCACACTCTTCGGACTGCCTTACATCACCGCGCCTATGGAAGCAGAAGCGCAGTGCGCGCAGCTGGTAAATCTGGGGCTAGTGGATGGTATCGTAACCGACGACAGCGACACCTTCCTCTTCGGCGGCACTCGCGTCTACAAAAATATGTTCAATGCCGCAAAATTCGTCGAGTGCTATCTCAGCTCCGATCTTAACACCGAGTTCTCCCTAACGCGCGAGAAACTCATCGCTATAGCGCAGCTCTTAGGCTCGGATTACACGACCGGTATCCCTGGAATCGGCCCCGTCACGGCGTTGGAAATCTTGTCTGAGTTTGGAGATTTGAATGAGTTTAAGGATTGGTGGACCGAGGTGCAGGCACATCCTCCGACTACCAAACAGCCACAGGAACAGTCGCAATTCCGCCGTCGCTTCCGACGCACACAGGCCGCGAAACTGTTTCTCCCGCCCTCTTTTCCAGATCCACGCGTTGCAGAAGCCTATTTGCACCCTGAAGTCGACTCGGATCCGCACCCGTTTGTATGGGGTGTGCCGGACCTCGATGCGCTCAGGTCTTTTTTGAGTAGCCAAATTGGGTGGAGTGCTGAGAGAACGGATGAGGTGTTGGTGCCGGTTATTAAGGATATGAATAGGAGGGAGAAGGAGGGGACGCAGAGTAATATTACGAGGTTTTTTGAGGGCGGGGTGGGGGCGGGAACGTTTGCGCCGAGGGTGATGGGGAAGAAGGGGAAGAGGTTGGGGGTTGCGTTGGGGAGGTTAAAGGAGATGGAGAAAGGGAGAGATGGGGAGGGTGATGGCGAGGCGGAGGCGGAGACGGAGACGGAGAGTAAGGGGGATACCGGTGCCGAAGGCGAGACGGATAGGAGTAGGACAGCTAGGACCGGAAGGGCGAAGAGGAAGAAAAAAGTCTCTAGGAAGGATGATGTTGTTCAGGATGATGAGGTTGCTTTTCAGGAAGCAGTAGATAATGACGACGAGGACGATGATGTGTACACTGAACCACGTAAAAAGGCGAGAAGGACTAAGAAGCGGTGACTCATAGCTAGCATATCGTAACAACAGATTTCGGATTTTGAATTTCGAATAGCAAAGAGCAGTAACATAATGTCGCTGAAGGGTGAATAAGAAGCTGAAAGACCTCGGTCTTGGAATCGTAATGCAATGCAGTCATGAGCAAATGGAGATTTTCCTCCCAACCAACGCCGGGTATCGGTAAGGACAAAAAGAAAGTCGAAAAAGAAAGGCCGAGGAAACCCCATCTATATGCAGGCCTGAAGTCTATACAATGATGTGTCCATATCCAGGATCGATCGTGGGAAAGAAGTACAGTTGTTGAAGGGTTGCATTATGCCCATTTACCGAGCAGGGCCATTAGACCTATTTAAACCGTGTAAGCAAATTTGGGTTTTCGTACGAGGCATCGCATTGACTTACCAGCACCGAGACACATGAGGACGAATGCCGACAGGACAATCCGGATAGGAGCCTTCTGCATGTAGTTGCTGAACATGAACTCATGGGCCATCAGCTCGACAAGACCAGTGTAGATGAGGATACCAGCGCTGATCGAATCAAACACGCCGTTGACAATGAGAGTGGTCTGCGAGCCCGCGGGATACGATTGCCGTACACCCAGTCCAACTGCTGTGGCGATGGGCGTAGACATTCCGTACGCCAGACCGAGCATGTATGGCGTCCAGCGCTTAGATGTCGGCCATGGAACTTCTGCCAACCTAGAACCAAGACCGAGACCCTCGAAGGTTTGATGAAAGACAAGGACCACATACAGAGTCGTAAACTCTTCACCCGAGACTGCGAGAGTGAGACCGATGAAGATGGAGTGGAAGATAACACCGAACTCGAGGATGAAAATTGCGGTCATCTGGGCGGCGTAGGATTCGGGCTTTGCACCGGATTCCATCCAGTTCGGGGTGATGTCCGCATTGTCAGTATGCTCTCTCGCATGGCCGAGATGGTCGTCGCCCGGAGTATGGTGGCTGTGGGGGTGCCCGTGATCACCCCTACTTTGGCCCTTGTTGGGTTTCAAGCTGATGTCGTCCCTCGAGTTCCCCACTGAGGGATGAAGCGCGGACGCTGACTCATGAGGGTCGCTATGCTCATGCGCATGAGAATGGCCGCCGAAGTTTCCATACCTCATTACTATGAGCTCCAAGAAGAACATGAGCATGATGGTCATGAGGGCAATACCCTCCACCCATGGATACTCGGTGATCGGACCCGTCAAGCACCCGTCAGTTAATGCTTCAGTAGCAGGAGCAAGAAGCTGAAGAAGGGTAAGTTACTTCGAACTATCCAATGCCTTACATTGAGTACTTACATGAATAAAAGCAGTCGAGATAATTACACCGGAACCAAAGTACTTGGCGATGAAGAACGCCCAATCGGGTAGCCCCATCATATGTCTTTTCGCAAAGACGGGGAACACAGCACCTTCGTACAGTCAGTACGCCGTGAATTTTGAGCAACAGGTCGGCAACTTACCTAGGGTGGACCCGACTAGTATGACGAAGATTGCTGAGATGCGGAGTCCCATCCGCCCATCATATTCGTTGGAGGTGTCACAATGGCCTGGGGTACCGATCAAAGAGTCCTCTTCACCGAGAGTTTCGATTTCTTGCTCTAACTGACGCGCCAAAAGGCGTATGAATTCTGTGGACATTCCCATGTCTGATCCGAGCCAGACTTATCAGGGTCAAAATTGGAATGTTTGGGTGGCTCGTGTCTCCGGAGAAAGGGGCCCGGGAAAGGGATGATGACGAATGGGAATTGGAATGTGTCAAAGTATAGCAATACTTATGCTGCGAGACAAGGAGAGTGTTTCCAGAGTACACAGAATGTAGAAGACGGGTTATGAAGATCTGGCAGGCTCAAAGCGGGATGCTGCGTTCAGTAAGTAGGACTGGGGCCCTAGCTTCTTTTATGGTTTTGGTAATGCGAGCACCCTGATGGGTTACCCTGATGGGTTACCCTGATGGCCTATTTGCTACACGTGGTGCGGCGTACGTTTAATGATAGGTATCCCGGGTCAGACGTCTGCATGTAAATGGGAAATTCAATAAACTGGGGAGGGCTTGACAAGGCTGCGGTCCAAGGGTCGAAAGAGGATGAAGTTGGGGAAAGAGGGCGGACGGGAGAAGCGAGGGCAAAGATATCAGAATATTGATTTTGCCCAGGTGAGCACCTTGATGGACAGCCCACTTGTAGGTAATTCTCTGATATTGGCTCCGCCAAGATTTTCCGATGATCGCCCTTGCGCTGATGAAATCTCCATAGGGCTGCTTGCTTTCATCTATTACCCCTTCATGTGTGTTTCCGCTATCATGTAGTGGTTCGGTATTCAAGCGCGGCGTTCGCTGAAGTAACAAAAAAGAGTCGGTGTCATTGTGAGTTCTTGAGTTGCATGAATTGCACCTTTGATTTGTGGCTGGGGCCGCGAGCGGCAGTGGCCGGACAGCCGACCCTTGGAATTTGGTTAGCGGCAGAGATAAGGATAGAATTCGGACTTCAGCTCTTGGGGGGAGGAAACAATATCAAATTGAAAGGGTGCCTGCCCAGTCTTTTCAGGCGTGTTTTCAAGCATGTTGAGTCCAGGCGCTCTTTTCTCCTCAGCATTCCTTTTGATTTCCTTTTCCCTCATGTCATCGTCTTCAGCCCTTGACGAGGACCACTACTGTGCCTGGTTGCCCAATGTCTGAAATTCGCAAGGGGGTCATCGCCCGAACCGGAAGCTCAACCAATGCCGTCATTACTGGGGGAGCTGTAAGCCCGTCTGTTCGTGAAATGGAGGCCTTTGCCGTCGAGAGCATTGCGGCATGTTCTGTTTGGGGTATCACAGATATGAATATGCCGCCGGAGAACGGCGAAAATCTAATCCGCAGTCCTGACAGTCCTGACAGTCCTGTTTCAAGTTTCCAAGTCTTCCAGACGGGATCCTGGCGGTGTTGGTGCAACTTGTTAAACTTACCCTTACTCGGCAACTGATTGGTTCCCTTATATTTGCGGGGTAAGCAAACCACCATGGATAGAACTCTCGGATCGTCGTCATTGAACCTCGTGATGGGCGTCTAGACTTTAGCTTCCGTCGGCTCTCACAGCTTATCCTTATGTCTATTCTCTATCAAGCCTCTCTGTAGTCGTCTCCTTCGTCTCCAGCTCTGACTGCAGAGCTTTTTCAATCATCCAGGTATTACTCCGTATAAGCATACGCTATGGTGGAGTCATGGGTACCGCATCAGAGCTTTCGAGACGCTCCCAGCAAGCATTGAAAGCGGCACCGTTGAAACGTACGGATCGTGCCTTCCTCGAGCTCAACCCCGTGTTATCCAATAGGATGCTCGTCTGTCACCATGATGGCAGAAGGAGCCGCAGGGAAGTGACGTACAAGCACTTTCCTGCTAGAGAGCTTTGGCTACGTGTGACACCTTCTCTTGCCCCAATCACTGCTGCCTACACTTTCTCCTCTTTTAAACCTTCTTCTCTTTCTTCCCAACCCTCTCTCATCCACCATTCCCTCTCCCTTTCACTCAACTAGAACGTCTGTACTCATCGTCCGCCATGATCATCGATCCAACCCAAGTCTTCAAGGAGACTACCACCAGGGCTCTCCTTCCCACCCACACTCCAACCGATGTCCCTGGAATCCCTACGGTTTTACCCCCGCGTCCAGACTACCAGGAAGCCCATGATGGTGGCAAGGTAACCTTGTGGGTTGTCTTTGCCATCATGCTCCTTTCCTCAGCTGTCTTTGCTGGCATGGCCTGGAGGGTTCCAGTTGTAAGTAGCTCGATTGCCTGGCTAAAGTATTATTATGAAAGCTCACATTCTCATTCACAGTCCAAACGCGTCTACCATGTCATCACAACCCTGATTACAATCATCGCCTCTATTTCCTACTTTGCAATGGCCACGGGCCATGGAGCCTCCTTCCACCATATCAGAGTCCGACATTCCAATGATCATGTCCCAGACACATACGACGACGTCTACCGCCAAATCTTCTGGGCAAGATATGTGGATTGGGCTCTCACCACTCCCCTACTGTTGCTCGACCTTAGTATTCTTGCAGGTCTCAGTGGAGCATATACTCTCATGGCTATCCTTGCCGATGTCATCATGGTCCTCACTGGGCTTTTTGCTGCCTACGGTCAAGAAGACACGCCTCAGAAATGGGGCTGGTATGCAATTGCCATTATCTCCTATTTGGTCGTTATTTGGCATGTTGCTCTCAACGGTCGGTCTTATGCCAACGCCAAGGGTTCTAAAGTGGGGGCATTCTTTACGTCAATTGCCGCTTACACTTTGATTATCTGGACTGCCTATCCCATGTAAGTTACCTCAGCTTTGACGTGTATGTCACCCATTAACTAACTTGCTACAGCGTCTGGGCCTTTGGTGATGGCGCACGCAAGATGTCGGTAAACGCCGAGATCATCACATATGGTGTGCTTGACATCCTG
Source organism: Delitschia confertaspora ATCC 74209 (assembly GCA_010093945.1). Lineage (NCBI taxonomy): Eukaryota > Fungi > Ascomycota > Dothideomycetes > Pleosporales > Delitschiaceae > Delitschia > Delitschia confertaspora. The sequence goes on along the minus strand of ML993931.1, from coordinate 45,308 downwards.
GCCAAGGTAGTCTTTGGCGCCTGGCTCCTCGGTACCCACGCCAACATGCCAGAGAGCAACGTTGAATTGGGTGGCTTCTGGACCAATGGTCTAAGCCGTGAGGGCGCTCTCCGCATTGGGGATGACAACGAAGCCTAAACCATAGTGTCAAGACGTTTCTCCAGACTTGGGCGTCCGGAACTCGTCTTCACAGCTTGTGAATGACACGCAGAGGACGGAGGTGGGTTTCGCATCCATGGATTCCTTCACAATGCTTCTCAGCGCTTCTCAGCATAATTACAGTGGCCATGGGAGGCGTTCATCGATGGATTATTTCGTCATATTTCATACTCAAACTCCCCAAGTTTGTTGGAGGACATGAAGTAAGCTGTTTGTTCACAGACTAATAGCAAGGAAAGAAATCGATTTCTGTAACTCTAATATAACATTATATAACCGTCTACAGTCACTCTGTGCAATTATGTGAAGCGTATCATTCTCGTCGTCAATTGCAAGGGGGAGTATATTGGCAGCCTGCCCACTATCATAGATGAGATCGTTGGTTGCCTTTCCCATATTTTCACCTTCATAACAGTATACCTATGTCAGATGCACCACAATATCCACATGTTTGGCCTGTTCCCTGGACGCTCGCTCTTCACCTGTTCGTTCAATGAGTGAGCGGATTGTGAGGAAATTCCCTGGACAGCGCCTGACTATACGCCGCATTCCTTCCCTTTCTAACTGACAGTGAAGTGTAACCCGCATTTCGCGTGTCCTCAGATCTCCTTAATCCTCAACCTCACATCATTCAGTTCGCCAGCATTACAATTGTGCATCCGGTACGTTTTTGAGAAGCCTTGCTACAGATTCACTCCATCACATACTGAACTTTGTAGTCATCGCGAAGGCATCGACATCCATATTCCTTCAGAAGCATTCCCAATCAGTATCTCAGCTTCCGCTTCTTTTCCGCCTCTCCATACTTCCGCCATGATAACTCCACAACTCATGAGCGTCACCATAGTCCTTACTGCTATCGTGTAGGCTTTTTATTCATCATTCCGGTCCAACTCTCGCGGGACTGATTATGATCAGCTCGGCCTCTCAGCCCCCGGCTTCGTGGATTAGTTTGCCTGCGAAAGTTGTCAGAAGACCACAACCGCTTACGATTGTTCCGAGTGTTTCGGCTGCACCTTGTACAAGGAACGTGTTGAAAAGACCTCCGATGGATACACTTTGCACCAACTATGCCGCCACGGTTACTTCGACTGTCTCCTTCGACTGTGGGTACTGCGCGCTGAGTACTAGAGTTTTGGGTGTGGGCCTTGTAAGTCCCTTATCTTCCTCAAAGCCGTAGACTCGAAATCACCCCGGGCCCTGAAGACGATGCCTGACCATCTCTAGGCCTGCCAAACGTTCACGGACTCTCCTACTACGGCAACCCACACCGAGTTCGCCTGCGCCGCTCCTTATCGCGCACGCCTCCGAGCAGAAACCAATGCGCCCCTAACCCCATCCCCCAAGTAAGCTCGCTGGGTCGTCTTACCAGTCAAACTGCAATACTACGATCCTAACCCCTCCTGCCCTCCAGTAATGGTGTCGCGCGTATCCAGGGACCACGACTGTATTCACGTCCAAAGAATGTGGTGGCTGTGTGGCAGAGTACCCGAATCTGGGAGTCATAGGACTAGGTTCCGTTGCGCCATGTTATGAGACAATACATACTGAGATGATGAGTAAGGCAGTGACGACGGGGGGGGCGGGGGGGGTAAGGCTGTCAGACTGCTGAACGATTCGTGTCCTGAGAATGGTGGGCATTATTTTGTTACGTATAGGCAGACTGTTGTTCTTTGCGGAATCGCCATTCGTACGGTGGTTACCAAAGGTTACAGGCATCTTCGTTTCTTATTGCTTTTGTTTATACCCTGGTGTTGTTGTATAGGCCCGTGAATTCAATATAAGAACCGTATCCTACAATAACTATCAGAGAGTACTGACGTCATACTTCAGAGGGGCTCTCTCTCTGGATAGAGCACGCATATTGCGAAGATATCTTTCACATCTTTACTTCCCCCGTTGTATAAACTAGATCTACAGATTGTATCTTTAATAGCTACAGTCTCTGTCAGCAGGCCGTGTATTTCGAGCTCCCCCGTAGCTCGTACTGGTGGTCGTCAGGTCACCCGTTTGCAGGGATGTGTGGGGTAATAGGCACGCCTCCCCCTCTCATCAAGCTTGAGACCACCTCCAACCTCACCACAACCTAGCTTCAACCACCTCCTCTTCGCACCTTAATACCTTAAGACCTGATAATAGCACTTGGTACGTATCTCTATTTCCCATGGCTACGTTCCAGTACTCCACCTGAAGCATTATTGACCCCCTATCTAGATACCCCTCCTACCGTTCAACCTCTGAAGTACCTAATCACAACCAGAGAAGCTATTAGTAACAATGAGCTCCGAAAACATCCAAGCCGTTGATGAGACCCCCATCTCCCCTGTTCGTGAGGGCGCCCAGCGCCGTAATAGTTTGGAGAAGCATCTGCAGCACCGGCCTGATCCGCAGGATCTCAAGAACAGGCACATCTTGTTAGATACCACGGCAGCTCCGTATGTCTAAACTTTTCATCAATGCTAGATAGTGCATTCGAGGTGGCCCGTATACCTGAAAGTATATGCTCGGGGAGCATGGCGGCAGCAGTTAAGAGAGGACGGGACATACAATGTGAGGAACGAGAACTGACTTAAGGGGGCGCGACTTACAGGGCACTTCAATCCAAAGCTCTCGAGCTTGAACGCCAGCGTGCGACTGACAACTTGAAAAAGGGGCTACAACAGCGTCCAGATAGGGAGACCTTGATCGAACGTATGTAAATCCTATTTGCCCATTCCTCCAGCTTAACTCTATTCCAGGCAACATCCTCCCCTCCAGCACGGCCGCCCCAGCCCTTCAAGGCCACCAGAAAGAACTCGAACGCCACATGCGTGCGAATAGCTTGGAAAAGGGGCTGCAGAGCCGACCCGATCCTGAAGAGCTTGTGAAGAAAGGGATTTTGGAAGGTGAGTGGACTGTGTTATGGAATGAGCTGTATGGTGGCATACTGACTTGGTACCTTAGCGGATGAGAACCCTTTGAAGGATGCGTAAAGCCGAACTGTAGTGGACCAATGCTGAGTGCGGGCTCGAAGATGGGTTTACGAAGGCGTTTGGGGTTTACTTGTGGGGCGACCGGGATAGAGATAGATGCGTGGTGGACGAGCTGAAAGACAGGAGACAGATGAGCTGGAGTGTGTACAGGATTTATGATACTACCAGAATACACATTTTCATTGTGAAAAGCAGTGGTAAGGATACCCAAGGCTCTGACATGGGGGTAACTGAACAAAAAGATATATCTATCATACATGCTTTATCCGCTGGGTACAAGAGGTTGACGACACAACTACACACCTCTTCTCCTTTCATCTAAAAATCATCGTCTCCCTCCCCTGTACCCCACCGTTCTAATGCTCAAACCTCAGAGGAGAAGATTACAAAAACAAAAACATACAATAGCCAGTGTTCTCACGTGGTCACCCACGGCAATACTAGCTAGCTGGTTAGAAACTGAAGTATGGCTGATCGGACGGGAAGCCCTGTAATTTCCTCTCCAGAAGTCAACATGGCCATTAATTTGCGCCAAATCGAGAAATTAGAATCAAGATTTGGATAATCTTTTAGGAGATGGCGCTAGACTCATTATAGAACTGGTACGGTAAACGTTCACCTGTAGTTTCAGAATCCAGATCCCGGCAGCCAAATGCTGTCTTCATGAACATGGAATATGGAATCGCTCTGTGAATATCGTACTATGCATTGCTGCTTTATACAACTATGGTTCATAGTTTAGCTATGCCCGTCCTGTAACAGCATTAGGGCCCTATTACGACTGAGCGGGCGAAGAAATGCGGCGAAACGTGAGCTTCGCTGCCCTTTGGCATGCGCAAGAGGTCACTGACATAATCATCTGAAGGCTCACGATGAAGACCGGTGGCCTGGACTGGGTCTTCCTCAACTCTTCTCGAGTCGTCACGGCCTTGCTCGAACGGCGCGCGAAAAGAGATGGACGCCGTCTGTGGACACAATGTAGAGAGGCTTCCAGGTTTTGACGACAGAAGTCAGCTGCCTTATATCACTGCTGTAATCAAAGAGATTTATCTAAGTGTCCTATAAATTCTGAATAGTGGGTTTATATCTTTTAGAAATGCTAAGGTAACGCGGGTAGATAGGGTTGTTTACTTTTGATGTGCAGCCAATAATTTTTCTGGCCACTCACAGTCAGAACCAATACGCGGTCAGTCTAAAGCTCTACTAAATTTACTCGAATTTATTATAAGTATGACGGCTCACATGCTTGCATAGGTTGGGTGGTTTGCCTTGGGTAGGTTGAACCACTTCGTAGTGAATGATGAACACGTGCGTGGTCAGCAATTCTATTAGGTCGCTTAATCACTGGTGCCCGGAGGACATCTACCTAGGACTTGCTATCCACCCCTTCCTCCTCCTCCTCCTCCTCCTCCTCCTCCTCCTCCTCCTCCTTCTTCTTCTTCTTCTTCTTCTTCTTCTTCTTCTTCTTCTTTAATCCTTTTCTTTTCATAAAGTTAGCTACCTGGGTAATCAATATAACAATTGACCTTTCTTGCGCACCATTGTGACTATAAGAGCATAATGTGATGTCGTGAAAGGCCCACACGAACCATAGCCCAGAATACCGATATTCACCGCAAGGTGCCTTCCAATAAAATGCCGGAAAAGGGAACAAGGACAGAGAAACTAACATGAAAGTGTGAAACAGCCGCGACGAATGGTAACTTGGCTAGCATGAAGTCACTGGACGAGAAAGGCTTCCCTATCGTGGACCCTGAGTTCAAAACTTCCCAAAGGTACCCCTCCTGGGCTTCACTTCCACCTCACAATCTCCCATTATCCAACAGTGACTGAAATACAAAATCATACTAATCCGCGCAGTGCATCTACGCCAACGAAATCGTCACCACCCTCGCCCTCGCCCACAACCCGCCGCGCAATCCTCCTCTTCTACAACTGGATCTTCATCGGGCAGCCCCTCAGACTGATCCATCGCAGATGTCAAGCGTCAGATACAGCTAGCTCTAAACAGGTAAGACACTCATAACATCGCCTTACACACAAAAATAATTTTATTGGTGATAAGTTTGCTCGGCATTTTGCTCGACGTTTTAATTAATATTGTTTGAAGATTTGAGTTTCTCAAATAGCCCTCTATTTCTTTTAAGGTCAGTCAGAGGAGTGTAATGTTGTTTGTCGCGCTCTTTGGATATGTCGCGGCCGATATTGATGCTGTACCCCAGAATATCGACTCACAGCTTCAAATAGTATAATTGCGGCGTTGGGGTGGTTACGTACCGCCATATCCGCTAGCCACAATTCTCTTTCGAGCTTTAGAGAGCAGTCATGTGAGAATGAAGTTGTGAAAGGAATTGGAAGTGGAAGTGGTTGGGGGAGGGACGGGGAAAGGCGGTGTTGTCGATGCATGTGCCAGCCTCTTGTCGCCGTTTTAGGAGAATAAAATGCTTGTTATTCTTATACCCTATTTACTAAACAGCTCTATGTTAAACCTATCTATTGGCTTCTTCTAGAATTTTGCAATTTTGTACGATCCTTAATGAGGTTATGTAACACCCCTAAAAGGACTCCTCTAGGCTAGGTCGACGCACTAGAGTTTTCCACATTTTGAAATAACAGGACTCGCACAAGGCTCTTCGAGGGATTATTTCCCGTTAATATTGTAGGGATGTGAATCTTTATATTATCCGAGACTTGAGTCCAACCATGCTAAGATATATCTTAGCTCCTATATTAGTTCTGAGTAGCAGTCAACGGATACGGTTCTTATGCACACCTAACTGGTAAGATCTGACTTCTCTCCAACACTCTAGTCAATATTCCGAACATCACTTTTGAATCCGACTGAAATCTACTTTGAAGGGTGTATTGGTGAGGGGGTGTCGAACACTGTCAAGAACCCCCTCAACTTTGACAGGGTATTCACCAAACGGCTTACCTAAAAGCGTATATCCTACTATAAATCATTGACTTCTGCCGATATACGTTCGGAATAAACTTGTAGAAAATCACCGCACCCCTTACCCAAAAGCGTAACTATCCCCCGCGAAACCGTCGAAGACTGAGAATAATGCGCCGAATACAATATCAAAAAACCCACCGGAGTCTACCCTAAAGCGTAGGTTCAGTTCAAGTCGTCGAACACTGCCAAAAAATCACCCCAAACAATCTTTTAGAGACCCCCCGAAGTTCCAGCTAAAGACAGGATTTGTACGCGGCCGTCGATTCGAATACTGCAGAAAACACCTCGAATGTGCCTTCCTAGATGCAACCGAATACCTACCTAGACGGGCAGGTCTATCATAAGCTATTGAAGACTGGCGAAAAATTCATCGAGTAAATCTCTAAGAAATTTACCAAATCCGTTCCCAAAATGCGAAAGTTCTTCACTGGCAATAGATACTATGGAAACTCACCGAATGTGACACTGAAAAGCCACCGAGAACCGTCTCAGAATAGAAACTTTTTTAGAAGGGTGTCGAGGACTGTAAGAAATATCCCGAACAATGCCCCGAATATATCTTTAGAAATGCACCGAGTCCTTACTCGAAACGGCGACTCTCGTTAAAGCTACTAAAGAGTACGCAAAATGCACCGAATAATATCCCGAATATCTCCTTAAAACCTACTGGAACGAGTGTATTTCATGTAAGCTGTTGAAGACTGCAAAAACTGTACCGAATAACTTGGTGAATCTACAGAATTTCCTTCCTGGCGAACAGGTGTACAATAAACTGCGAGTACTGCACAAACACATACCGAAATACTAAACGTGATCTAAAACAGCAGGGTTGTAAAAGAGTAGTAAACACTGGCAAAATACACCAAAATAACCCCACGAATAAACCTCTACAAATATACCGAATTCTCTACTTAACCTAACAAGTCTCTTCAAACACTATCGAAGACTGCCAAAAACGCCCCGAAAAAATTACCCCAATAATATTCAGGAACCCACCCATAGGTGTTGAGTTACTTCAAGAGCACAAGAAGCCCGCAAAACGATATCGAGAAGTGTAAGTATGCAATAAGTTGCACTCCAAGGGAACTACCGAATTCCCTACCTAAACGAGCCTTTCTATTAGAAAATTGCCGAATACTAGTAAAAGAGCGCCGAACAACCCCCCGAGTCTTCTCTCCGAGGTGCCAGGATCCATCGAAGAGTTTATTTAAAAGAGTTTCATAAAAAGATGTTTAACGCTGCAAAAATACCCCGAACAGTATCCCCAATCGTACTCTTGAAATTCACCGACTACTTACGCAACAGTACTAATAGGCTAGTAATAGCGTACCAATCATTAAAAAGAAATCTTTATTTGAAGCGTCGAACACTGACGAGAACGCATCGATACAATATAGAAACCTCCCAAACGCCCTACCTAAACAAAAAAGATCATCGAGGAGTGCCAAAGACGGCGAGAAAAAGGTCGAACTCAGCGGGCAAGAAACTTACCGAAATCTCTCCCTAAACAGGCAAATTTTTCGAAAGCTGTCGAAGGCTGCAACTAATGCCCCGAATCTCTCACACTTCAAATAAGCCTACCAAAATCCACAGGGCTCTCCTGCCCAAACAGGCTAAACCTATTAAAAAAAGGGAATTAGGATGAAGACCACAAAAGAAATACATAGCGAATAAGCTTAGAAGAAATTCTCGCCGAACAGACTTCCTTACAACAGCAGGTTTTCTCTCTCTAAGGCTTCGAACACTGCAAGTCAAATACACCAACCCCCCAGCGTAAAAAATACACCAAAAGTCGCTTCCCCTTTAGAACCACCGACTTTCCAACCAAACCAGTGCCAAATCCTTCCACCGTGTCGAGTACCAGCAATTTGCTGGACATTTGCTAAAAAAGAAAAATAAGCACGTTAAACAGAGAGGTGACGAATACCAAAAAGGCTCATCGAGGAAGCACACCAAATGCGCCGAAAACTTACTCAAAACCGTAGGTTAATTAAAAATGTATCGAACACTGCAAGAAACGCACCGAGTTATACTCCGACCTTGGAACAGTCCCCAAAAATCCATCGAATCACTTCCTCGAAAGGGAAAGTTTTCAGCAAACTTCAAGCTTAAGCAAAAGGTGTTAAAGACAGCAAAGAATGCGACTAAGAACCTACCAAACACAGTAGATATTTAGTCAAGATGTCTATGGCAGCAAAATGGCACCGAAGAAGCCCAGAAAAACCATGCTAAATTACTAACCTAGGACAGTGGGTGTGAGTGCAAGAAATAGCCCGAGAAAAATACCCCGAAAAAAAAAAGCAACGAGTTGAGAGGAAATGGCCCGATGGCATGGGCTCGGTGTGCTGGGGTCAAAATAGGGGAAGTCTTGGTAGAAGGATTACTGGGGTGGGAAATATGTGGGCGCAAAGAAGTCCAGGCTTACGAGTTTGAAAGGGTCATTTACATGCTCATTATCATCTGGATGCTAACCAGCACTACGCCATCTTCTGAATTTCAGATAATTCAAACATGGTCTAATGGATTCTCTCCTTAACTGTACCATATGTTCATTCCTTTCGTTTTGCCATCATCGGGGTATATCACACACTATCTAAACCTTCCTTTCCGCATGCTCGGAAAACAGTACATCATTCTTCTCAGTACTCATCCTTCCAGTCGGCTTCCCATCAAGTCCAATCTCCATCGCAGCAGGCTGCGCATGGTCATCTCCATGCTCCACAGCGCGTTCTTTAGCCAGAGCTGTGACACCGAATAGGTCATCCATTTTCTCAAGGGAAAGGCCTGTAAGAGGAATGCATTAGCGACAGAGTTCTGTATTTGGAAGGAAGAGATTATGAGCTTACCTTTGGTTTCCGGAATGAAGAACCAGACGAACACAAACATGGAGTAACAGAAGCACGAGTAGATGATGAAAGCACCGTACCCATGCGCACCCGCCGAGGTAAGCATATTCGGCGTCGCTCTCGCCACAACGAAATTGAACAACCACTGCGTCGCCGCCGCAATCGCAACATTCAAACTCCTCAACCTAGCCGTCGGGATCTCACTGACATAGATCCAACACACTGGTCCCCATCCGAACTGGAAGAAACCAGCGAACAAGAAGATACAGACGAGCGCCACGTATCCCGCGGGGGGGACATCCTGGCCTTTAACCGGAGGGTCGATACGTACGTACAAGCCAATGTACAGCATAGCCGTACCCTGTGCAATCGATGTCCAGAGAAGAGACCGGCGACGACCGAGCGAGTCGGCAGCGAAGAGAAGGAAGGCGGCGCAGGTGGCCATTTTAACCACGCCATAAATACCAGTGGCAAAGAGATTGGTCGTGTTACCCTTGATGCCGAGATTCTGGAAGATAAGAGGAGCGTAGTAATTGATGGCGTTTGTTCCGGTCATTTGCTGGCAGATCATGAGTGCAATAGAAAGAAATGCGCGCTTCCGATTCCCCGGGATCACAAACATTTCCTTCAGCAGGTCTTTGGTCTTGGAGCCGCCGATCAGGAGCCGTTCGTTCTCCAGCTGCTCTGAAATGTCCCGTAGTTCGCCTTGAATGTAGGGATGGGTTGCGGGGAGGTTTCGGACGCGGCATAGTGTTGCGGTTGCTTGTTCCCACTTGTCGGCTTTGGCAAGGAAGCGAGGAGATTCGTTATTCAAAAACATGAACACAGCAAGGAAGACAGCTGGAAGAGCTTGCATGGTGAGCGGCACAATGTACATGGCCTGGCCGTGAAGGTTCAGATTCGCGCCATAGTTGACCCACTAGATGTGGTCAGAAGATATACCTCAAGGACAATTAACGAAGTGACTTACGAATGACAACATGGTTCCAGTTGCGATGAAGAGCTGGTAAATCCCAGTGAGACCGCCTCGAATAGCGCGGGGAGCGTTCTCAGAGATGTACAAAGGGACAACCATGGAGGCACCGCCTACACCGACACCTGCTACGAACCTGAAGAAGTGTAAGTCAGAAGTCCATGAAAAGTCACTAACTAGAATGTCGGGCTGAATTTGTTCTAAGCACTCTTTGAGAAAATCTAATACGTACCTTCCAACATACATACATGCTATGCTCCCCATGCTAGCGGCTTGGAGAATGACTCCTACAATAGTGATAAGACCATTCATGATCAAACTCGTCCTACGACCGGCTTTATCGGCGACCCAGGAAGCGATAAAACAACCGAGGAAACAACCAGCTTGAAGTGTAGACGCAATGTTGGCAGACAGGTTTGCTCGCCCGACATCATTCAGTTTATCCAGGCCATATTTCCTACGCAGCTTCAGTCAGGTTTCTAGCCTTGTTGTGTGAAGGGCAGATCTAAGGCAACCTACTTTTTAAATGGATCGAGAATCAAGACTCCACCAATAGTGCCAATATCAAACCCAAACAACATTCCACCAAAACAAGCAGAGCATGCCAAAAGAAAGACTCGCCAGCCATAGATTTGGGGAGGATCCTGTTTCATGGAGTCGTTCTTCACAACACGGTAGAGGAAGCGGGCGCCAAAGCCAGCGCGGCTCATCTCGGTGTTCTCCATGATTGTAGGTGCCCGTCTGTGTATATCGATATGAATTGAGTCGTACGTCCTGACTCCGGATGAAAACGCGGGAAGAGCACTTGCGCTTCCTACTTCGTGCTTATCAGTCTGAGAGATGTTAGAGAGATGATACCAGCAAGCAGTGCCAACGATAAGAACTAAAAGTGGGGACAGTACAAAGGAAGGTAACTTGCACCATATACCCTGTCAATGGAGAGACCTGCAACCTCAGGGCGAGGAGGATATCTAGAACAAAGCTTGTGGTGAAGTTCTCTTACCTTTTGTTTTACCACTTAGAAGAGGACCGACGACTGTCTGATAAGACTGCAGGACTTCAGCCGCTTGATCAGGAATTCCGAACTGCAGAGTCGGATTGATTAAAGCTACCTGGCCGGCTAGGTATATATCCTAAATAGGTACAGGGGCCCAGGCTGCTCTGGTCACAACTCACAGACGGATGCCGTCGCCGCGGTTCTCAATATCTACCTACCCCTACCTGACACCTACGATTCCCTTCAAAACATGTTCAATAACGACCAATTGACCTTGTTCATTTCCAAAAACCTGGGGTTGATGTATGTTAGTGATGATCGTCTACGATGAAGGATCCATCACCCGACCAATGGGACAGGTCCCACATGGTCCGCACCGACTTCTAGAAGACATCAACCTAGGTCTGAGGAACTATACTGCGGCTTAATTTGTGGAAGAATTAAGAACATGGCTGACATGCCAAGGAAATGAACGTGCGGGCGCGGCGGTATGGGGAGTCTGGGGGATGGGCTGGGGGATGGGCTGGGGAAGTGGGAATCGGGTGGTGGCATGTATTTCCCCAGACCGAATCAAGACGAAAGTAGATAGTGAAGTGGTGGGGAGGCTGGGGAAAATGGTAGCTAGGCTTTATTGGGTGGTACTCATGACCCCGCTACGGTTGTTTACATTTATCCGTGGGGATTGATTGCATGTGGCAGACGCTCGGGGGAGAGGATGGCGAGTGTGATCACCGACTCCTCGAAGAAAACTTTGACGTTGGGATAAATAGAGGTGGGTCGACGGTCAGGGCAGCACACTAGAATAATGTGAGCAATTGACCTACGTATAACCATATATAATATTAGAGGCAGAAGTGGCAGGGAAGGCACTCACCAATTCTTCTGAGATACGAAGACTTTTCGTGACCAACTTCGCTTTCTATATTTCATATCAGCCACCAGTCTCGAGAGCAGGTCCGTCAGAAAGCTCGAAAAAACATGTCAGCAGCCGCCGCGAACGCCAACCGCGCGTTTCCAGTCCACCCTTTTTCTACGAATCCTTTCCAGAGTAGAGATGACGTCGTCGCAGCCGTGACTTCGCTCCTGGACCCTCTCGCGGAAGGAGACTCTCCCCTCCACTCAATGGTAAAGGTTGGGTCCACCGGCACAAGGTTTGATGAAACTGCTGCGCAGGTTGAGGGATATGCTCGTCCATTATGGGGTTTGGCACCTCTCCTCGCTGGAGGGAGCAAATATGCAGGAACCGATCGGTATGTCCAGGGATTGATTGCTGGAACCGACCCTGAAAGCCCGGAGTTTTGGGGATATATGGAAGATCAGGACCAGCGCATGGTCGAAGCGTGCCCCATTGGATACACATTGGCCATTGCACACAAGGATTTCTGGGACCCGTTGACCGACAAGCAGAAGAAGAATGTTGAGGCGTGGCTGGGAAGTATGAATGATAAAGACATGCCCAACACAAACTGGCTCTGGTTCCGTGTATTCGCCAATCTTGGTCTTGCCAAAAATGGTGCAGAGTGGTCTAAAGAGCGTTTGGAAGCGGATATCAAGCAACTGAATAGCTTCTATCGCGGCGACGGATGGTCGAATGACGGACCAGAACACTTTCGACAAATGGATTACTACTCTGGCTCTTTTGCAATCCAGTACCTCCAACTCTTGTACTCAAAATTGGCCGCTGAGAGAGATCCGTCGCAGGCAGAGGAATACCGCAAGCGGGCTCAGACTTATGCTTTGGACTTTGTGCATTACTTCGATCCGGAGGGTCGAGCCATCACTTTCGGTCGATCCTTGACTTATAGGTGGGCAATGGTAGCCTTCTGGGGGTCGGTTGCGTTCGCGGATGTTGAGCTTCCAGCTCCACTGTCATGGGGGGTGGTAAAGGGAATATGGTTACGGAATCTGCGTTGGTGGACAACGCAGAAGGATATATTCCAGCCGAATGGTATGCTTAGCATTGGGTACTCGTATCCAAACACCTACCTTGCGGAAAACTATAACTCTCCTGGATCGACGTACTGGTGCATGTTGGCATTCGCCCCCTTGGCCATGCCTGAAAGCCATCCATTCTGGAGTTCGAAGGAGGAACCACATCCTTTTGCGGAACAACGTGTTTGCAAGCCTCTGCCTCACCCAAGGCACATCATGGTGCGGAGCGGTGGCCACACATTCTTGCTCTCAAGCGGACAATCATGCCATTACCCGTTAAAAGCAACTCACTCTAAATATGGAAGGTTCGCATATAGTTCTGCGTTCGCATACTCGGTGGCGACAGGGAATTACACCTTAGAACAGTACGTCCCGGAATCTACCCTCGCGTTCTCGGATGACGACGGCGAGATGTGGAAAATGAGACGCGCACTCAACGGCGACTCCGAGATCGAAATACATGACGGCGTTCCTGTCTTACTATCAAGCATGAAACCATGGAAGGATGTCGACGTCCTGACTTATCTTATCCCGCCTTCTGAAGACACACCGAATTGGCATCTACGCGTCCACCGCATCAGAACGAACAGGGACGTGAAAACAGCCGAAGGAGCCTGGGCAGTCTACGGTTGCCGGGAAGCAGACGGTAGGGCTTTGACAGATTTAGACGAGTCCACCTCGGAAGGCGGGAAAGCGGATGCAACGAGCGCCTTTGCGGCGTCTCGGTCCGGTGCTGTGGGTATTGCAGAGCTACTCCAGGACAAGAGAGAAGGCAGCATTCTTCTTGCAGATGCAAACTCTAATCTGGTTGAAGCTCGAAGCATCCTACCCACTCTTCACATGGATTTGAAGGCCGGTGAGACGAAGTGGATTGCAACGGCAGTATATGCTCTGCCTGCGAGTGTGGAGGGGTGGAAAGGAGAATGGAAAAGGGGATGGGAAAAGAAACCCGTAGTGCCCAGATGGCTTCAGAACAAGATCTCTGGGAAATGGGATTGAGCAACGCTGTAAGGGGTTAACATCACAAATCGGGACCTTTGAGAAGAGAGAAAAAGGAAAATGACAGTATAATCACACTTGAAATCGCAGTGCCCCATGATAGAATTGTGACGTAAAGCAAGACATTGAGAGGGAGGTAGATGCGATGGATGGGCGAGAAAGTCCGATACTGGCAACCACCTTGTGATGCTTAAACAAACTTACCTGGAAGTGGAAGATACAGTCCCATTGAAGGCTGATGCAGACGAACTATGATGGACCTCAGTCTCAAGACTCAACACTTTCTGTTATTTTTTTTTTCAGATGTACCGCACTAGAACTTCGGGGTATCTCATAAAAGTACATATACAAATACAGCCGCCCGGCCGAAGTCATCTTGATATGCTCCGACATCCTAAATGCACAAACTTAGCGGCAAATGAGAGATTCGAAAAAGAGAAAAGTAAAGATTATGGACGTGTGTCCGCCTGAGAACTCCAATGCCCCAGTCGTCACCAAAACAAAAGGAAAGGTCATAGGACGTCGAGATCACACTCAACGTGTGTGTGCCGTGTGCGCCGCCATAATTTTGGAGTTCAAAGCAAATGCTAAAGTTTTAAGGAATGCCTTTCAACGCCGGGAATCCGCAGCTGCCGGGTATTGGAGAAAATCGGACAAAGGAAAGTGAAGGAGTTGGATCAATATATTTCTCCGATGTTGTCGGTAGAACGCGGTGGTCGCGAAGGAGTCTCGCTAATCAGTGACCCTGCGTCCGATAATGCGATGTTCAGCCCAGAAACTAGAGGCTGCAATACGTCCAGATCAACGCCACTGTCCCTGTCGGTTCGGTCCGAGCCTCCTAACGAAGGGCGTTCAAACGGGTCAGTTGCCTGGGGAGAGGGCGACCAAGGACTCAAAAGCCCTCTTGACTCTGCGAGAGTGTCTTCTCCCACATATTCCTCCAAGTCTAACACACGACCACCCAATTTGATGTCACTGGGATGCACTTGATAATCAAGGGCTTTTTTAGCATCCTTGATAAGCTCTTCAGTCCAGTTTAAGCATCGTTTTATACTCTGGTTCATCTTTTGGCTGTCGATGAGGAGTTCTTGGTGCTTTGAGAGATCGAGCTGTAACCGTTTTTGATCTTTCACGCGATAGGAGAAATCCCGATCAGCAAGAGCATCCGGGCTCATAGCGCTCTCGTCAAAAGAAGAGTCTCCCTCAGATTCTTCAAGTTCCTGTTCTTCTACGCTGTCTCCTTCTTCAGTGTCTGACATACCGCTGGCTCCAGGAGCCGAAGAGTCGCCACCGACAGCTGCGCTCGTGGGAAACCCTCCCGCACGAGTCATCCGGCGGTAACGTCGCAATTCAGCCTTCTGTTTTCGTACTTCTTTCTCGAGTTGACGGTTGATTGCCAAGAGCGATGAATTACTGATTTCTAGATCCAAAACTTTCCGTTCCCGTCGCGCGTTTGCGGCTAGTTCATTCATCTGCTGAAGTGAGCCTTGTGCAAAATTCGATTTCACAGGGCTTTGCTGAGTTGGGGAATTGGTTTGGGAGAGATGTTCTGTCGGTGGCGGCGGTTCTGAAGAAACACTCTCGGGTATCGAGCTACTGGTACTGACCACTCGTTTTTCACGGTTTAACGACGCCAGTGGGCTTGGTCCCAGGGATGACGACTCGTTGGAATGAGAGTGCACCGTTTTCAGTGAAGAGAATGAGTCTATGGAAGACAGGCTAGCACTTTTTCCATGGCTGTACCGAATCGCAGAAGAAGTGGCACTGGACCGTCTTTTCGACGACCGGTCATTATCGAGGCTCCGAGTTTGAGATTGTCCTGCATTTGACTGGGGTTTGCCTGGGAATAACGATAAAGGAGACGGTCGGGTTTGAAGGTTCGGTCGAATAACTTGGGAGGCTCCTTTCCGGTAAGAAAGGTGAATGTTGTCCTTCGAAGGGGACGGAGGTCGAAGGTGAGGGTTAGATGTCGGATTCAACGAGGGTAGAAGCTCCGATGATTTCGCGATTGGTGGAGTGAGGAGAGTGGTGTTCCCTTTTGCCTCTCCTATAGAATCTGCATGAAAAAATTTGGCTTCAGAGGACGGTCTTCCTACAGATGACAACGGCGGAGAAGGTATTTGTTGTGGACGTAAAGTGACATCCTGCTCTCCATTGGCATAAAAGAATGTAGCTGACTTCTTTGAGGCAGTTACTGGGTCCTGCCCTTTCACGTCGAGCGCATGAAAAAACATGGACGAACCGGCCGAGGCCCCTCCAACCTCGGAACCGTTGTAGTTATATGAACTGTTTAATCCCACCTTCGGGGCGGGTGTGCTACTGGTAACGTTTCCTCCAACCACGCTCCGAGGCCGGTTTGAATTGGAAGCGCGAACAAATCCATTATTTCCAATGCCATTGGTGCCCTGTCCCTGATCTCTTGCAGGCAAATCGATCGTCGAAGTGGGACGGCTATTTACTGGGGTAGCAGAGGGCGTAGCTCCAGGTGTAGAGTTGGCACTGTTCGCTCCGACACGGGATTTCCTCGCGGAGGAGCGGGGTGTGATATTGCTGTTGAGGAAGGATTTGGCCGGAGTTGAGGCATCGTCGCGGGAGGCGGTAGCAAGCCTGGGTGTAGTGGAAGTATTGCTACGAATGCTTCGACCAGACTGTGAGCTGTTTGCCGAAGCAATAGAGGGAGCGAGTCGAGGAGTGATTGGGGTTTTGGCAGTTCGGTTCGTTGCAAGAGACGGCATCAAAGGTCGCCCACTGTTTGCATTGGAGCGGTCCGTAGGCATCGTCCGAGGTGAATTGAAGAGTATTCAGGATCTAGAGGTAAATTTTTCGACGTGTTGGCATCACGTCGCAGTGGCGGTAAGGAGGGAGGTGTTGTCGATCGAAAAGTAGAGGTGGTGACTGTTGTTGATGTCGTAACTAGGGAAATGCGCGATCAAAACAAGAGCGAATCGTGAGTCTGTTCGAGCAGTTACAACGCCGTGAGAAGGGATGCACTACGGTCAACAGCTTCCAATGCCATGACCGAGAGTATAGCGTTGAAGGAGGGTGTAATTTCGCTTTCTTGGAGTGTTGTTGTGGGGTATTGTGGTGTGAGTTGTGCTAGATATCAGGGTCGCGAAGGCGCCACCTAGCAGCGGGTGCCGCCGAGGCACTTGCTCCCATTTGGATAGCTCACTAGCCACACTTCGATGGCACAGAGAGCCGAGATTCAGCATCGGTCTGCAGGGATTCGCGTCATCCATCGCGTCAACCGTGGGATGAAAGACATTCACTGCACTGTTGTACATAAACATTCGCTTCCCTATTGTATGTCTTGTATGTATTGTTCTTAACAACGGTTCTCTCTACTTGAATAGGGTAAGGGCTATTCTATACTTCTCTACACCTCCGCTGACCATAATCGAGAATGGAGACCAACCCAGACCCCTCAGACGCACCGCAACCTCCCCCAAGTGACCCCTCCACCTCCAAACATGACAGTCTCAGGCACCGTCTTCAAGGCCCCTCTCTCACAAAAGCTGGACAGGATTCAGTAGACCAGCAAAAGGTCTCTGAGATTATTTACAATGCCTCCAAAGGCTCTAAGTTCTTCGCCAACGAGGCTGCCAAAGATAAACAACTCACTGAGAAAATCAATCGGATCCTCGCACGAAAACGACAGTTGGAGAAGCTCGATCTAAGCACCGAACTCAGGAGAGCCGACGAATACATTGCTGAGTTGGAGTTAGGGAGAGAACTGGGACAAGTGGTGGTACACGTAGACTGCGATGCCTTTTATGCGGCAGTGGAAGAGCTGGATAGACCGGAGTTGAAGGATGTACCAATGGCTGTTGGGCAAGGCGTTTTGACAACATGTAACTATCATGCCCGGAAGTTCGGATGTCGGAGCGGTATGGCTAGCTTCGTGGCCATGAAATTGTGTCCGCACCTCATCTGTCTCCCCCTCAACTTTGAAAAATACACCGCCAAAGCGCAGGAAGTTCGGGCCGTGCTGGCAGAATACGACCCACGATTTGAGAGCGCGAGTGTGGATGAGGCATATTTGAACATCACGCAGTATTGCAAAGAGCATCAAATGGACCCAGAAGACGTAGTATCCCGACTCCGCGCCCAGGTCCACGAGCGCACCAAAATCACCGTATCCGCAGGTATCGCAGCCAACGCTAAACTCGCCAAAATCTGCTCCAACAGAAATAAACCCAACGGCCAATACCGCATTCCGAGCGACCGACAAACCATGATGGAGTTCATGAAAAATCTCCCACCCCGGAAAGTCAATGGCATAGGCCGAGTCTTCGAAAGAGAACTCGACGCCATCGGCATCAAAACGTGCGGCGACATCTACGCCCAACGTGCCTATCTTTCCCAACTCTTCGGCCAAAAAGCGTTTCGATTCCTTATACAGTGCTATCTTGGGCTGGGCCGTACCCAGATCCAACCAGCGGAGGACTACGAGCGGAAATCTGTGGGTACGGAGTGTACTTTCAGGGAGATGAGTGACAAAGTTGAGCTGCGAAAGAAGCTGAGGCAAGTTGCCGAGGAGCTGGAAGAGGATTTAACACGTACAGAATTCAAAGGTCGGACACTCGTGCTGAAGATTAAACTACATTCATATGAAGTCATCACACGACAAATGACTCCGCCGTACGCAGTCTATCTTGCCGATGACCTGTATAAATATTCTCTCCCTATGCTCACCAAGCTGGAAAAAGAGATCCCGAAAATGACACTCCGGCTCATGGGCCTCCGCGTAACACACATCGTCAGCACCAAGAAACCCGGTATAGATTTCTTCGGCATGCATAAACGAACCCTATCCTCTGGGAACCCCAGTCCGGCCACGAACGGACAGCACTCTAGCAAAACAGACAACGACGGCGAATGGGAAGTCTGGCCCGAAGAAGAATTCGAAGAAGCCGCGCGCCAAGAACGCAACGCTGAGATGAACGAGCTTGAAAAACTAAGCCAAGAGCAACAAGGCTCATTACCGAAAATCGAAAAACGAAAAGAGGGAAATAAACAAGAACAAGAAGAATCAGAACCCTGGATCTGTCCTATATGCTCCCTCCCCCAACCTCCCGACGACAAAGAGTTTAACTCACACATCGATTTCTGTCTTTCGCGCCAGACGATAAAGGAGGCTGTGAAGGCCACGGTGCCTGACGAAAAGGCTATTTCGCCCATGCCGGTGAAACAAAATTCCACATCTGTAAAAGGGAGAGGGAAGAGAGGGCGGTTGAGGAATGATAAGGCAGCTGTAGAGCAAGGGCGGGAGAAACGCAGGGCGTTTTTCTCCTCGAGTTCAAGGGGGGAGGATTAGGGGCGGGAGAAATTATTTGGAGGGAAAGTTTATATAAGTGACAGTTATACCCCTGAGGATGTTGGATACGTATGTAAGAGTAGTAATATCACTTCAGAATAAATTTACAGGCCATATTTTTTGTGTTGCTGTACTATGCTATCAGAATAAGAACCTTGTAGATACGTTAGAGGTAAGAATATATGGACTCTTAAGCACTTGACGTGGATATCGCTATTAGTCGGCTAGGATATACCGGTAATTTCTATACTGTTTTATATAAAATCATATCGTGGAAAGAAGATCCAACTCGGGCACGCACCTACCTGTGTCCACCTACCTGTATCCACACTAGACTGCAAAATGCAATTTTTTTTAGCTTTGGCCTGCAAACGGATACTAGTCATATATTCTTCTGTAAGCTCTTTTCTTGAACCGTTCTCGAGTAACCGGGCTTCTACCACTAAGCTCCTACTACTACCCCTATAAGAGTTACATTCTCCTCGAGATCCTCCTAAAATCCGCGTAACCTTATCTACCCTATCCTCCCGTCACAGGACTCATAATCACTCTTGTATTATGGACAAAGCGAAAGGGTATACCATTAATCTCGTTTTATTTATGGCCTAGACGACTATAATTTGATTAGAGTGTGGATTAGATAGAAATGATTTAAGGGGTTAATACTATGTCTTAGTTACTTTCGATTACACCAACCTACTTACGCTTCTATTTTCCTCTGACTTCTCTTCGACTGTGTAACAGGAAGAACATAGGCTCAACATTCCTATTGACAGAGTTGAGATACTAGCTCTCATCCCGTGCGGGTCCTAAAATTATGCTGCTAGGCAATCCTGCCCTAGATCCCTTACAGCCTCACCCGAAATTTCCTGTACTTCTATATTTTTTACATGGTATTTTACTTAGTCCCACACCCCGTTCTCAGCCTAATAATCGGCACTCTTCCCTTCCTCTCGCTTACATAAAAGCCCCTCACACCTCCACCCTTTCAAACACTTCTTGTTATCCACAATTCACATCCACAACCCTATTTTTCTCTGCCTCTCCGCCTTAGTTCCACCTTTCCCCAAAACTCCGCAGCGTGCTCCCCACCGCCCTACGCATTCACGTCAGGTTAATGAAAGCTGCCTTTTACGATACCTTTTCAAGCCGTTGCGCGCTGTAGCGCGTGAACACGGCGTGAAGAGGCATTTCTTGGAGTACAGAGATATTGTATTACTTGTAGATACATAGAAGTTGTACATCTATAGGATGCTAGGATGTCGAACAAGGGAAGCTGTGCGATAAGGGAGGATATGTGTTAGGAGGTGGAGAGAGAGAGATGGTGCACTATATCTTTGTCTATGTGTACCATAATAGAGAACAGCGTAAATAAAGGCAAGCGGTTTTCGAGGGAGTCTCGACGCGCGTGGCTTCTGAGACGTACTTTGTAGGACTATAGCTTTATAGATGTAGGAGGAGATCAGTTGCAGCACAGTTACCCCCACTCTATATAAAATATGTTTGTTGATAACACAAAAAAAGAGCTGAAGGATATACTATTCTGTTTCATACAAAAGACGAGAATAGATGGACATTTAACGAAAGGCAGCAAGTACATCACCTAATGACATGCTCTGTTAAGATAGGCATCCTGTTCATTATGATACGATAGAGCTGAACCAGCGGGATTGCACTGCAACTAGACTCTCATATTATTACCTCCTGATGGCATTTCCTATGAAAAAACTCCCACATTTACCTAAACAGAGCCAACCGTTGTATAAGGAAACCGAAGTCATCGAGGTAAGAAAATGAGGAAAACAATCGTGAATGAGTTACTGCATATCTCTCGGGGTATCTGAAAGTGACATAGTTGTCATATGGCTCAAGCAGCAAGAGCCCTCTCCTCTTCTCTGCCACGGGTCTCAGTGGCCACAGTCGATGGAGCGTCTTCGTCGTCTTCCTCCTCTTCATAGCCATTGCCGTGATGCTCTCCGGCAGGGACCCAGATTGTGGAATCTCTGTTCTCAAGTGGCCGGTCCTGGTGAGAGAGGTCGACACCTTCCTCCTGACGACGAGCCGCATTGCGACGGCGCTGTGAGAGCGTGCGAGCACGGGTAGAAAGTTTAGCACTCACAGCGGCGTTTTGCTGGACCCAGTTGGTGAGAGCATCTTCGCAATCTTGGATGATTCTGTGAAGAGTCTGGTTAGCCGAGATCCGGAGAATGACTGGTAGGATCACGTACGCTTTGCTAGCCTCATATCCATCATATGCATTCCGGGTCTCTCCTGGTGTCACTGGTGTGTCATCAATCAGCTCGAGGAGGTGCTTTCCGTATCCAGCAATGATAGCGAGCTTCTCACAGTGCTCACGGAGAGCATCGAATTGATATGTGAAAGCGGCCTTGATCTTCTCGCGAGTAATGTTTGACAACTGAGCCTCAGCGACAAGCGATTCGGCTTCCGCACGGACGAGTTCTTGCTCAAGGACGACGATCTTAGGCGAGTTGGGTTCCTTGTACTTAAGCTGAGCAATCTGGTCGGTAATTTTCTGCTTCCCTGTACAAACAGTTAGCTTGTCTTAGGATAAGGTCATGTTTGACTTACTGTCACGGCTGGGCTGAACAGATGCCTCGATGTTGCGGATACTCTTGATGGTGACACGGTACTGGTCATAACGGTCCACAAACTGGTCTTCAAGCTCACCAATCTCGTAGATCAACACACCCAGCTTATCGGTAATATCAGAGACGTCGTCGTCGCATGCTTCGCCCCAGACGGAAAGTTGTTGCTACAGGTCGTGATCAGCAATTGTACCGTACTACTGAGCATGGGAATGGAACTCACAGCAACTTCCATACGCTCCCTGCTGACCAACTCCATACTGCGCATCACGTTCTTTTCCATTTTGACAAGCTGGGAGAGCTTCTTCGCTAGCTCAGGACCAAATGCACCGGCAGCGCTTCGACGGAAGGTATGGCCTATAATCAGTGTTAGTTGGATTGAAATGAAAACAATCTGTTCATTGCGGAAATCAACGTCCTCAAACTTCCCATTGAAACTCCTATGTTGAAGCAGCCTTATGAAATTAGTATCCTCAACAGCGCCGAACACGACAGTATCCGTCCAGCCCTGTGAAGAAGCTACTGTTTCTCTATTGAATACCGAGATAGTACTGACCAAGGTTGGCCTTTCCGAAGAAACGGCCGGTCTTTGTCGTAGAGACTGGAGGTGGGGGGCTCTGAATTTGGGACGCCGTGGGGGCGCGCGACTGGCGCATAGAGTATGTTCTGTGCATTTTGGCGGATTAAGAGAATTAAGGCAAGGGTATTAGTTTGCGTAAAGGGGGTATCAAGATGAAGTTGGAAGAGTGTTTTGAAGAGAGTTGAAGTGCAAGGGGGCGGGGTTTTGATGTTTATGAGGTGAGGTTGGGGTGTCGGTGCACAGGCAGGACTGTTGTTGCCCGATGACGTCGACATCTGCAGGCGAGCCAAGCCACTTGACCTGTTCCCCATGGCGACCCCACAGAGACGGGCACCCTCCACTCTTTTGGGATACATCTTGCATCAAGACACCATGGCGTTTCCTGTTTAGGCTTCGATGTCAATAGTTACATCTTAGAAAGCGGCATATGGGAAGTTTAAGTGGTTCAAAAACTGCGCGAGGACCTGCTTTTCACTCCCCCAAGTCCGTCTATCTCGCAGCAAGATCCGTCACTAAAGGCGGCTGGAATACGTTGGTGTGCTTTGGGGGCCGCAACTATGCAGTCATCCTCCGGGCGCTTGTGAAAGGCTGGATCGCAAGGCTGATTCTCTGACGTATGTAGCAACATTCCTTTGGTCTTACAGTGTTCATATGGTGGTTATGGTGGTACATCTAGGTGTAACAAATATCGTACACTCTTGGGTATCTTCATGTCATCTTACGCTTCGATGCTCCAGGACAAGACGCGTCTATAAACCTGCAGCCATCCTCAAAATATCCCCAGCTTCTCCTAATCCCTGAAATCCCATCGATGGCCGGATTGTTTGGAAGATCAAGTCACCTTGTCGAGGATTTTGGCGATGATGAACAGCCATGGCTGCAACCGCTGCAGCAATTGTGGTAGAAAAGCCTATCAGAGAGTTGACAAGTAATGGCGATGGTAGTTCAGATCTTGTCTTCTTGGTCGCAGAGGGCGAAGAATCATTATTCGGGGGCCTGGTAAAAGCAGAGAGGAGTGATAGGCTGCTTATAATCTCGCGCCCTGCTGTCCTCGCCCCCGAAGTGATACCTCGCGACGGCTGCGGACGCCACGGCAAATGCATAGCAAGTCTATGAAGAGAGGTTTCGATTTCTTCAACAGTTCCTTCAGAATGCGTGATAGACCATACATCCGCAGGTTTGATATCTTCTCCGCCAAGGAGCTCCTCTCGCATACGCGAGATGTACCTAGTTATGCGAGGAAAGCGAGCTTGGATAGTCTCCTTGAGCCATGGTTGTGGAACAGAGGGATAAAACATCAAGGCCAGATATCCAAATGCCAGGCAATCCAGGCTAGATGGCTTGTCCCCTTCAAAGAGGTAGTCCTTTTTGCCTAAGAGATCTGAAATGGGCTCCATGAGCTCATTCGTCAAGGCATCCAGCCTGAACCTCGCCGCATATACAGGAGATCCCAGTAACCCAGAAAGGCCCTTTCCGCGGCCTAATTGTAACACCTTAGGCTTGTTGGACCGGCTGTCTGAGGGTAGACCTGCTGCTTTCTTAGCAGCTTCGAAATCTCGGTTCAAACTTGCACCACCTATCCCATCATCAGAATCAATAGCCGTACTGACATCGAGACTACTTAGGCCGAGATGTGCTGTTCTTGTCCTAGCAGTCTCTCTCCGCCTAGGAGGAATTGTGTAGTTGGTGTACCACGGTAGGATTGCAGTATAGGCCGACATAGTCGTTGCGGTGTAGTTTTCTGCCGATATGAATAGGTACAGATCCAGGAGAGGTCCTGCAGTGGACTGTAAGAAGGATACGAAACTACAGATAGTAACAATCAGTTCAGGCACGCAAGCAACTGATAAACAAGCGAATCAACTCACGCAGCTTTATCCATCTGTTGCTGGTATGTCAAGTTGTAATCCAGATCATACGCACCAGAGTGGTGATTGCGCAGATATAGCACTATGTTTTTGAAGCCTGCGACTCTCTTATCGCCGTCGATCAAGAATGGGAATTCATCTGGAGTCTTGTCAAAACGGAGCTTAATGCTGTCGCAGATTCGTGAAGCTTACGGTTAGGGCTGCAAGAAGTGTCATATTCAGGAATAAGAACCCATTGAGACCGAGGAATAATCCGATGGAAATAGGATATGGTAGCTACGCACTCAGCATCGATGGACGGTAGGCCGAATGCGGGCCCCCATACGTGGAGCTGGAGGACCATATCTGCGATAGAGGGGCTCCCGGCGCCAATTGCGTAAAGATTGAACTGTGTATAGGGATGAAAAAAGGGCGGCGAGAAGGTCGCTACAAACGTCGTAGACGCGAACTACAATTTCCTAGAGGGATTCCTGGTAGGTAGCTCTGAGAGGGAAGTCTGTCGGACACAAAATGTCAGCCACAGCTTGGCAGGCACCGCCACAACTTTATTTAATCCTAGTCTCCAATCGACGTCACGAGCTTCCTTCAACCTCTAACCATCTCGTCAAATGTTTGATTGACTTCCAATATGGAATGTGAGGATGGCTCCAATACGCAGATATCTCCGCATAACAAAACACTCCGTGCTCGAAGTCCGCATATACCTGGATCGACCGTCTGACGCCGAGACCTGGCTTCTCAGACGTGATAATCCGGCCCTGCCGCGTGTTCTTCAAGCCGTACGACCTCTAGTCTTACCCAAATTGCGGGAAGAAAATGAAAGAGTGAAGGGCAAAGGAAAATCAAAATCTAAGAAGAAGGGTGTCAAGGATGTTGTGTCTGAGGGTGAGTGTGATGACTTCCCGCCTGCCAATTTCTGGTGGCACCAAGATAAGAGGCAATCTAGCTGCATGCATAGCTTCTTTTACCTTAAAGATGAGTCACAGTCAGATTGCTGACTGCAGTACTATAGACGAATTTGATGTCTCGATATTCCTGACGGAGCTGTCAGCCCGGCATTCCCTTCTGACGAAACAAAAGTCATTCAAAGAAAACCCTCGTTTGAAGAGCAATTCGGGGAAACTCACTGGCTGGCTGACGGCAGGGTCCACTGAGGAAACTATCGTCGTGCCGGATAAGCAGGTCCAACCTATCGTAATAAGAGAGGAGGATGACGAGGATACTATTAACCTGAACAAAATTCCCGAGGCTCCAAAGAAGAGCAACATATCAGACAATGCTAGAAAGCATCATGTAAACGATGGCACGCCTAGCGAATCTGATGACTCCGATGGTCTATTTATTCCACCCTCTAAACCAAGCAGAAGAGACAGAAGTGCCTCTAGCGAAGCCGGCCGAGCTTCGGAAATACTTGAGCCCATGGACGACAAGAAGCTCCGAATGAACACTACCTACGACGGCTTCAGTATATACGGACGCATTCTCTGTCTTGTGGTGAAACGGAAAGGCATTAGTGACTCAGCTGGTGGGAGCGTAGTGCCAGGATCTAGTCAAAAAATGATGGAAAACTGGGTTTCGACTCAAGCTGCAGCTGAACAGGCTGAAGACGATGATGATAACGCATGAGCGGCATCACCACTTGCTCGTCCTATGGCATTCATTCCAGTATATTTTCCTAGATACTGTGATAGGGCAAGTCGGTGTTGCAGTATTGTTAATAGGAGCAATCAACCATCCTAAAATAGCCTCATCGCGCTCCAGGTTCAGCCCTTATCGTTCGAACCGGACCAATACATACATATCTGGCACCCTTACCACATGGGTGAACTGCTTAATATTAATTGATCGCTGATCTACAGCTATATTCAACGAGCAGCATATTGGGCGTACGTAGTAAGTGGTTCACACAGTGTCTACGAATCTGAGACCTGCAGGAAACGGTGGCTTAGTTTTATTTTTTTGGCGCAGAGTAAGCATCATACAGTAGGTCCCTTGTTTGGGCATATCATCAGGGTGGCCTTCGTTACTTCACTGATTCTGGTAATTCGCCCCGCCGCCTCAGCTCGGCCTCTTACTCAGCGAACACACATCATTGCCATCAAAATCCTGGATACCTTACTTTTTTTAGCGGTGCGTTTATCGGTTCTTCCATCAAACATCCCGCCTCAAACAGAATGCGTACTTGAGCAATCAGAGGTCCCATTCTGAACGATACCCGGGAAGGCAGAGCAACTAGAAGCTGTACCGGAGCTGCCGGGTTGATTATGTGGTGGCGATGACCTCGCTTGGCTTACAGGCCAGCGCAAGCCACCAAAAGGGCGAACGGAAATGTTACTACTGACCATCATGCGCGTACCTGCATACTGACCCTTGTTGTCCACCATCGTGTTTATGGTTTTCCGCGAATCTTAGACATTGGTATGGGGTAATGTCTTTTGTTAAACTTTCTATGGCATTTTGTGGCATTTGTGAGAATCTATTGTTGTAGTGTGCCGCAGTCTGCAGAAGGAGAGATAGGGAAGGTGGAAATGAGGTCTTATTTCTTTAGAGAACGATCTGGTGACAAGTGGTCGTGGTACGGTTTACGCAGGGCGTCAAACGACAGCTTCCGGTGTGAACCACTCCCCAGGTACCGTATCTTCGGGACTTCGGCCGCAGAATTCCAGCAGAGTTTCTGGTGACGTCCCGCGGGCAAATTTTTGCGGTAAAATGAAGCGATTTTCCTATAACCGCGGCGACACTGTTGTGCAGCTTCAGCCGGCTTACCTAAACAACACATGTCAGCCGCCAGCGGAGGATCGGTCAATACTCCGTCTCTCCTCCGCAAAATTCAAAGATTCGTTATCAGTGGCTGACGGGGGTTTTTGGATGTGCTGATTTGTCGGTGAGGCAGGACACACTACGTAGGGAATTAAGCTTTATCCCCGCAGGTACAAATGGCCCCTGAAAATCATAACGGCAACGCACGCGACACAATTCACAGCAATACGCAAGACGATTCGTCTAGAATTCTGAAAATGAAAAGGCGGTGGGAAAATTTTCTCAACAGCAATTTGATGTGCGCAGGGAAAAGGAGAGATGACAGCAAAATAGGGCTACGCGCTGCGATCGATCTCATCAAAACAAAACATCCTAGGAGTTTCAGGTCGAGCCTGCGACGTGGCGTAAAAGGATCCTGGCATCCACGTGGTGTGGGTCGGAGGGCGCACCGCCGCTAGATATGTACCAAAATACTCCTATACGCACCCCAATTTTTCTTTATAGGGGCTTCGATATGGGCTGTATGTACCGAGTACTACTGCCTTGCGGCCACATATTTCGGACATGGTGGTAGTCAGCCTCTTGCCTATATGCTTCTTTTGATCGCCGGCAGTTGCCGGCTCTAAAAAAGACATTTGCATCCTTCAATCCGTCCGTATACGGAATACAAATCCTTGGGTTTCGTTGGAATCCGAGAATGCCGAACAATGAATGACAGAGCAACAAACATACCATGGGATGCGGCATGGATGTTTCTTCAGGAACCAACTCGCCAAAAGCCCTTCGCTAAAAGCGGTTCTCCCCACGTCCGGTGCGCAGTCATATGCATCTTCTTTTAGGAATGTATCGCAGGGATGGCTGAAGCCTCAGCCGCAATTACTCGGTCCACAACACTCAGGACGCAAAAATAGGTTCTGCGCAAACAAAATAGGCATTGTAAGGAGGACGAAAATAGGCATTGACTTCCCACTTCTGAGTACGTATTTCTCAGCCTGTTGTACCAGGACAAACCTGGTGCTCTGCTTGCGATTGCCCCCACGCTTGATTGAAATATACTACTATGTATCTCCCAGACAGACCGCCGGCCGAAAGCAGCACAGAAATGGGAAAACGTCACACAGGTGTATAAATTGTAAATTTCTGTGGGGAAAGAAATTTGAAGGGTCCATGCATGGATAATTTCCACAGCAGCAGACGAGACAGAAGGACGCTAGAACAACGCTCGAAGACCGTTCTGGAGCAGAGCACTGCATATACTGCAGTACGCAAGACGACCAAGCCAAAAAAAAAAAAAAAAAAAAAAATTTAAAAAAAAAAAAAAAAAAAAAAAAAAAAAATTTAAAAAAAAACTTAAAAAAAAAAAAAAGAAAAGAAAAAAAGGGAGAATCACACATATCATCGCAGCTGAGACTGATAATCATGATTATTGTGGACAGCAGCAGCTGAGGTTGCTTCTGGCTGTCGCGGCGTCAGCTTGAATTCTGAGACGCACATCCCTACCCGTTCCTGAGCGATGCGACCACTGGACAGCCACGCCTTGGCCCGAATTGGCAGACGGTGTTTCGGCCAGCCTTGCAAGTTGCAGCACCATCGCGACGGTGTGCCTGAGGAAGAGTGGAAGAGTGGGCGGCTACGTCGCCGGAGAGAGTTTGTTCCTAGCGGACACAAGGAGCGAACTACTCCGTTACTGCTGCCTGCATACTTTAATCTCGATTATTTTTCTTTTTTGTGTATGTGTGATGTCACAATGGAGCATCCAAATCTTATCCTATGCACTTGTGAAAAATGGTTTGCCGTGGCATCCCAATCGGCGTGATGTTCAGCGTGGTAACGTATTGCTTAGGATGCTGGGTTGCCATGAGACGCGATCCGCACTTACCACTGCTTCATTGACAAGGTCACGAGGGCGATGAAACGCCGTAAGAGAGCAGATGGTCTCTGTATTTGCAATCCGAGTCCATGCGCCGCACAATTCCCGGTGTGCTGCAATGCCGGGGCGCGCGATGTTTCTGGTTTTGATGGCTTTTATGCACGGCCGAGGAAGTGCTCCTAGCACGGGCACCTTATTCACTCCTGGCCTGTGCCTGGTGTCTCCTTTTCCCAGGGCAGGCCGCCCCAAGCCCAACGCCTCAGCTCACCGCTTGGCCATGCATCCCATGCCCTCCCTTGCCAGCTGCCATGCCTTGGCCCTGGCTTCATTACACCATCGTCAAAAGTTGGCTGACCGACCAAATGTCTACTTTGCGAGCTATGCACAAACATAAATACCTGCTGCCCCTTCTCCGCTCTGACTCTTTGGTTAACCACTGCATTCGAATATCTTTCACAAAGCACTGACGATCATCCTCTGCAATTGAGATCATATATATCTCCTACCAATATTCCTCTTCTTCTTACACATTCAATTCAATCATCAACTCCCTCCACCCTTCACTTTCCCTCTTGTCTAAATAAAGCAAGCCAATCCACTCCGCCATCCCGCATCCATACCTTCTAGCAACCTTCAAATATTTCTTCCAATGGCTATCCTCTGCAACGAGAACAACATGTCCACTCAGAACCTTCCCCCTTGCCCAGGACCACCACCCACACGCCCTCTGCCTCCTGTTCCTACCAAGTAAACCAATGTTCCGAGCAGTTCCGCGTTCCCTCTGTTTTTGGCTTCTGGACTGCAATTGGCTTTGGCACATCGTAATATCAATCGTCTACTCGCATCGTTATACCGCAACATCACTACCAACTACTACCGCGTCGACCGCGCCTCCGGACTTCACAAATGTCCCACATCACAATCTTATATAATTAGGAAGGATCCGGGCGCTTTTACAGCTTTCGGGCTGTCGTGCCGCAACCGTACCGATGCATAGCATCACCAAGAACGATCGGATCTAAAGTTTGGGATTGGTTGCAACTCCTGCATAACACCCTTGTACACTCGTGTCACACGCTCGTCTCTCGTCTCGTCTTCCCGGCAACGCATTATCAAACAATGAGCTTTCAGATGGCGTCTCTCGCTCTCGTCAAGTACTATGGAGTTCCTTCAACACTCCGCTGTCTACCCGCCCCCCCACCCCCCCCCCCCCTTCGCCTGCAGGCTGGCTCCTTTGGAGGTTCGCCTTGGGTACGGCAGCAAACGAGCTTGTCTCTCGAGCCCAACCTGGAAGTTGCCAGGGATCACCACCAACAATATGACTCAGTCACTGCGGTTACCATTTCCTTGTTCTTCAGACTCCGCAGGCCCGGGTGGATGGACACTGTTATTCCTTATTCGCTATCATTTCCTTTGTTGCCTGTTACAACAGTTTTAATATCTTAGCGATTTCTCTACTTGTTTTTCAGCTATTCTGCATCAGTTGGCGTAAGATGCTCATGTAATTCTACTCAGGATATTTCCTTGGAGTTTCACGATATTGATTTGATGGTTCATGGGAATAACGGAAATACCCAATTAGCCTACTGCTACAAACGACGTAATAATATCTACAATGAAGTCTTTCACAAGCTTCTCTATCTGCTCTACTCTTATCGCGCCTTCCTGAGACATTCCAATGCCTCCAATAGTGATATCATGTTCCGTAACCCTGATCACCGTCTTCCTGTCCTAGCTGTCCCACCATCCGGCAAGCGTGGTGTGATCCAAGGAAAAGGCACGACGCCACAGTCGATCAATGTCGCTTATCACAATTCACATGTCCCTCATGTACCTGATTCCGACTCTCATCAAGATTTTGACCCCCCCTACCACTGGCAACAGCGTAAGGCTGAGCCTCGTGATAGGATAGGCGATATCGGCTGCAGCAGGCAAGAATCAATATCCACCAACATCGCAGTCTGGAAATCCTTCACGAATCACACCGGTTTTACTGCTTCGGGGCATCAGCGCCTCCGTTTAACCTTACCCTTTCGCCCCTCGTGACTCATACTGAGATCCCGTCCTCAAACCTCCTAAGTTTGGAACACCCGGACAACCCCTTGCAGTGCCACGCCGCACCCCACAGAACCGCACCACTGGAGCGACGAGGGCCCGTATCAACGCGAGACTTTGACGACGACACACTACCGATATCGAGGTCTCATCGTGATCTTAAAACGGCGCTCTTATAGAGGAAGAAAATTGTCCGAGATAGGTAGAATGTTTCGTTTAGGCTCCCATGGCTCAAGCCGGCAAGCAATTGGTGGCACACCGATCAAAGCATGCTCAATTGATCCTTCTCCTTTTCAATAATGCCATAAGGTTGTGGGAAGGATGCCTCTCCTGGATATTCGATGTTATGTCGACACTTAGGGTAGCAATATTGGTCGGCGACAATATGTATGACGGATACAAAACTAGGACAATGGCAGGCAGAGCTTCATGGCTGAAATTGCTTTGCATACTCAGTCAGGGTGACGATTTCGATTGGTCTCTTTTGTCCTTCCTGGTTGACTCTTTGTTGTCGTCAGCAATCGCGGCTTATTCCCCCTCACCCAACCCCAGCCACCCATCAATTATCTTTTTAAATACACAACGCTCTTAAGCACATATGAGCCGCACCAGCTTCATACCATTAACCAAGCAACAAACCTCCAGGCTCCATTTTCCGCAGCTCAGGTACCCAACAAAGCAGGGTACTACGTCCAACAGCAGGAACAAAAGGTACGTCAGCAGTAGTCTCTTCAGTTTATTGCGGACGAAACAATATCGCAAACCCTATTACGCATTGTCTATAAACGGCGCATGTGGCGCTTAGCTTAACTTTCAGTACTCTGTACCCCGGCGTACCTTGTTTCCGGCGCACGGTTCTTACTTTTCTGAACATGCTCTGATCGGTGAAGGACAGAACGCCGACTGTACCCCATGTTCTTGACCTTGCCGTACGGTCGGTGACTTTGGTACCTCGTTCCTTTTTCCCAAAGTTTGGATCCTTGGAGGATTGCGATGTGCTCAGCCGATGGGGAGAGGAAGTGGTAGGGCTAGGCGAGAAGAAAAAGCCCAAAAGGAAGGGAATCCCCGAGGACACATAGATGGGAACTAGTGAATGAGAAATGCTGATCTTTTTCGACGCGATTCATGAATCGCATAGAGGGACGGGAACTTCGGAAGAAATTTGAAGTTTGAAGGAATGAAGACGTTGTCGCCAAGGTGAGCTATTCTAAGAGTGCAATTTACAGCTTTGACATTCTTCCAAGTTTCTCAGGATCTAAGGAGATGGGTTAGCATTACTCATCCGGTTGTGCCGGTGAATTATCGTGGATAGCATGATCCCATGATCAGCTTTCGCTGTTCGGAAGAAGGAATTTTTACACAAGCTGCAGGCATCATGAAGCTAAGGAGGACACGGCATTGAGATGCAATGTACTTTGGATTCACCGTTTCGTTGTGGTTGGAGGATGATTGAGCACGTGGTGACGTGGAATGCAGACTCGGATCTAAGCAATGCCTGCAACACCTCGGTATGCGGAGAATGAGGCACGCGAAAGGGATTGGCAAATCCGAAGTCTCCGTGAAGCGTTCATTCACTCTCCTGATTTCTGCTCTCATTCCTCGACTCTCCCAAAAGGATACGTCCGCAGCATCTCACCTCGCACCAAACTTCAAAGAGTTGTCGA
Source organism: Delitschia confertaspora ATCC 74209 (assembly GCA_010093945.1). Lineage (NCBI taxonomy): Eukaryota > Fungi > Ascomycota > Dothideomycetes > Pleosporales > Delitschiaceae > Delitschia > Delitschia confertaspora. The sequence continues at coordinate 12,751 of ML993931.1, read as the reverse complement.
TAATCGTAATACGGGGAGGTCGAACGAACCATACCAGCTCGATAGACTAACATCTGCTCGACCAGCCGCGCCTGCATATGTTTCTGCACGCAACCACCATATACATGGGTCTACATACGTCTGCCATAGCACATTCTTGGAGGGGGGGGTTTCTAAACGTCAAGCATCCTTGACAGTAGATCATGTACCAGCAAAGACTCACCCCTTTCATGCAGTTGTGCTGACATGTGTTGCAAGTTCCGATTTCGATTTGTCTTGCGACTTGACTAAGGGCGTTGGCAATCTTCCAGTACTCAGTAAATGATCTCATTTTCCTTAGGGCAAACTTGGGGGCAAGAGCAAAATGTCACAGGCAGGGCAAGTTACCCCTCGTTGGACCATTGATATCTATGACGAAACAAGCCTTGCGAATACATGCTCAGCAGTCATGGGAGCAGCTCGCTTACCCAATATCATATCAAACTGATCACAAACAAGAAATGGAGCATGGAATACTACGGAGGTTGCTCAAGCCGAACAGCTTCTCCTACAGTCTACCTGACCTACAAGTCTGACATCCTGCATCGCCTCCTCTCACCGGCAGTTCTGATACAGTACTGTTAACCGAACAGATAAATCTGGCCTTCCAAGAAAATCCAACCAATGTAAATTGGTTTAGCAGAGTCGCACAGAGAGGGCTAGATGCGGGCTCCGTTATAATGAAAGTGTCTTGTCGAACCGGATTCCTTGTTCAGGTCAGAGTTGCATTCCCACCACTCAGAGGTTGCGTTGTCAAAGGCTCCTTTCACTGGCGGGCTGCGGAGGTTTTATCTTCTCGTTTCATTTAACAGCCTGTATGTGTCTTCGATAGCATACAATCGTTTTACGCCGCCGCTTTTCCTGACATTACATTCTGATGCTTCAACCCGACCGCTTTTTTTCAATCTGGGCTTCACCGCAACAATCGTTCTTATTACACAAAGGCAGGGTCTTTGATTGATGCGAGACACAAAGATACCGTTGCTGCGTCACGCGAAAGACGGGATGTGACAGATCGGTTAAAATGCTAACGGATGCCTGCGCGATGATACCCCTGAAGATCAAGTTACCCCTCACCGTCTGCCAAGCATCGTGAGAGTGCTTGGTATGGTTGCACAGCATCTGGTGGGGTTGGACACGTGGATGGAAGTGTCAGGGGTGGGAGGGACGGGAAGGGGGAGGGGTCGTGATGGCATGGTGTTAGTGGTGAGATAGCAGGTTGATTTCTTCTGACTCATGGTTCATCTTCTCCTACATGTCCCATTTCCTCATTTTCCGTATTTTCCTCCTGAACTGCCTCCAAGGCCTTTTCAACACTCACTCCATCACTTACATAATCGGGGACCATCTTCCCCCCTCTTTTTTAAGACTTGCTATTTCCATCATTAGCATTATTTCGATCACTTCTACTATCCACTCTGGGTCTATTTTCAAGATATTTTTGGCTTCCGATCTATCTATCTGCCTTGGTTTAATTTCCCCGCAATATATCAACAGCACGAAACACGATATCTACCCCTACTTTTTGCGCCACGGCGTATCGTCTGATTACAGTGGCTATATCACAACGCACAGGCCTTTCCATGACTCTTGGGTAAACCGGTTCATGCATGCAGTTAGGTCACATCTGGACAGTAGACTATCGAGTCGGATGTATAAACGATTCCAAATCAGAAGTTTATTTCATTGATGTGGCTGATGGCGACGATCTGCATGTCACTCTTCCCCTTGAAAATAATACGCAGTTCTTCGGAAGGATCACAGGCCGAACGTAGCTATCACCAAGTATGGGCTTCATCTACCCACAGTGTACGCTACTGAGACCACAGCCGACCCCTACCGATGGAATACTGGAAACATCGAACAATTGAACGACGACAATGGAGCCTCTTGCATCTTTTCTTATTCGACGACAAGCCGCCATCGAGCACATCTTCTAGGTCCTCGGCATCTTTGCAGTAGCAGCTGCTGCTGAGGCCAAAGCTGCTATTGTTCATACTCCTGGGGACTTTTAAGCATTTCCGCTCTAATTTTGATGATCTAGGAGAAACCACGTAGAATTTTGATACTGAGGTTTGAAAAGAAGCTGCTAGATATATAGGGAATCACAACACCCCAGCCATTATACAGATGCTCCTAAATACCATTCAAAGCCAGAAGATAAGAGAGTCGTCATAAGTCATTACACCCCACTATTCTCAAACTTCATCTCAACACCTCAACACCTCTCCCCTTTCTTCCCCCTCGCCCTCAACCTCTCCGCCAAATCCACAACTGCATTCTCCCAGACACCCATCTCCTCCTCCCTCTTGACCTCTTCGCCAACAAACTGCTTCAAGAAGTCTGCCATCCTGTCTTCCCTATATTTCTCGCCATAAACAACTTCCGCCTTGGGAACAACTTGGGTCTCCATTCCCTGCGCACCCAGGCTAACGCCGATCTCGAAAGTGACCTTGACTTTAGTTTGGAGGGTATGCAGCAACATATACGAAGATATAGCCATACGCTCGTCAGAGAGAATGGTCTCCTCAGTGATGTAGCTGTGCTCGAGCCAGTGCACACCTTCTGCGACGGCAAGAGCAGCAGCCCACCCGTTCTTGACAACCGACAAGAGCTCGGAGATGCGGGTCTGGGACTGGGGGATACAATGAAGATGTGCGCGGAGGAGTTGCAAGAAGAAGCGTTTGCTAGTTGTAAGCGGGCGTGGATGCGGAGTGGCACTGTCTCCAACATAGGTCAGTGAGATGGATCCATTCGGGCTTTTATCTCCTGTCGCAAAGGCAGAAGGATGAAAATACAGTTCGAGGTCGTTGAGATGCGTCATCGTGATGGTTGTGGAGGTCGCAGAGATGATGCTCCACCCGTGTGCTTCTTCCAAAGCGGCGACTTTGGCTGAGAGATGGTTAGCAAAAAGAAGGATAACGGAACTACGGAGTGACGTACCTTTCAGCCCATTAACCTCACTCACGGACCATCCACGACAGTCCTCTCGGACACGTTCAGCGGCCTTGATTTCCTCTAGACATTCCACTTTGCGGTCCTTAATAGCCTCAATACGGGATTCTTTCTCAACCAATTCTGCCTGCAAGGAGGCGACCAGTCGGCGCTTTTCCTCAATCTCAGCATCAGCTGCCGTCAGCTGCTCGCGTGCGGATTCCAATTCTGCCAAGTCACAGCTGTTCAGCTCGTCGTGGCGCTGTTGCAATTTTTTGCATTGGGTCTCTAATTGCTTATTTTGTTCGGTAAGAGATGGTAGCACGGTGTCTAGGAGGCGCTCTTGTTCTGCTAAGACATATTCGTCCTGTCGGAATCCCTCCATGGTCCCTAGTAAACCGGCCTTCAGGTCCTGGAGCAGTCGGCTCCGCCAGCTGTACCATTCTCCTCGGGCTGCAAGTCGAGCATTGGTCTTCAAATTCTTGAACTGGTTATCCATGATAGATCGCTGGTCTGGAGGCGCAGTAAGGTATTCGCTGAAGAGTAACGGATTCTCTTCGAGAACATTCGCTTCAATAGTACGAACAAAGTTACGCCCATCCGAAATGAATTTCTTCATTTCATGACATGCCTAAAGATGGTTAACACTCGTGAAATGGGTAGAGCCAAGTGACACTTACGTGCTGATAAAGTTCATATTCAGGCAGCGTGCAAGCAGCAGCCACAACATATCGGTCCAGGGTCTCTTCCCTCTCTTCCACTTCATTGTCATGGAACGAAGAAGGTGCAGCTGTATGACGCCGTTTCGTGGTGGTCAAATCCATAAACCGGATATTAGTCATATCCAGGAACTCTTGCAAGGAAATACGCTCGACTTCATCCTCACCAGCATCTGGAACTTCGCTGATGGGTTCAGCTTCCTGCTGATCCTCTCCAAAGACGACCCGTTTCTTTGGGCTGAGACTCTTCCTTGGAGTTGCCTTCTTTGGAGTGGGTGTCTTCTTTGGGGTAAGTGCTTTCTTTGGCGTTATACCTCTTTTGACTGGGGAGGCCAACGCTTGCTTTCTGGGCGTAGAGAGGAGCTTAATATTGTTTGAGAGTACAGCCGTGCTTTTAAGCGGTGGATTCTCTCGGCTGGCTGCAAGGGGACTGAATTGTACAGAAGATAACGAGGATCGCCGGCGGTTAAGGATAGGAGCAGCAACTGGGTCGTCTGGAATAGCTCGGAGCTCTGGATATTCCACTTGGTTTGGAGGCGTAGAAGTTGACTCGATTTTCTTATTGGCATTCTGACGAACAAACGGCGAAGGTTCGAAATCTTCAATTCGCTGCTGGGGAGCCGGTTGGACTTCGGGGGTAGCAGGAATGATACTATTGCGTGGCTGGCCTGGTGACTTCTGCGGAGTCGTGTGGACTCCCTTTCTAGTTGAGGGCGATGGTATATGAGTCTGCAAGTCGGCCATTTTTAGGCGGCCTGGAGATTTCGCGGGAGACTTCCTTGGAGTCGTTGTCTTCGCAATGACCGGGGTTTCAGCTTTGACGGTCGTGGGCTTGCCAGTGGTAGCGGCCTGCTGGCCAAATGTTTTAATGTCGCCGATCGCTCTGGTCAGTTCCATCGACAATTCCTCTGCATCCTCATCATCAACGGTGCCCATGTTATTGGTTACGGTAGGACCAGTCTTGATGCCGCCCATAGCGACGGTGAAGTCCATTGTCTCATCCCCGAACGAAGTATCGACACTGCGCCGCCTGTCCTGTTCATTTGAGACTAGCTTCCCTTTAATAGCCCCAATTGCTACGGTAAGATCCATTGTTTCCTCGTCAAGTATATCTCCTTCACCTGGCGGAGGTTGCTGTCGGAGACTGCTGCGACGACTCCCCGAACGCTTCGCTGGACTGCCCTGAGACGCTTCTAATAGGGACGATCGTCTACGCTTGAGGTTCTTTGTCATTTGGATACTGCCAAGGGGCATAGTGAGGTCCATTGTCGCGTCTTCTTGCCCAGAGCCCTGGTCTTGCGGTTGGGGGACGATTCTTCCAATAGCGCGAGTTATATCCATGCTCATATCTTCGTCACCGTCATTCTCATCAGCCAGCCCATCAACCCCGTTCGCCATCCCTGAGCCGATCTTTGCCGTCGATAATGGAGAGAAAAGATCCATGCTCTCTTGGAATAAAGTCTTTTTCGCCCAAGGCTTGAACGCCGCAGTGATCTCTTCCTCGGCCAACTCCATAGACATGTCTCCATCCTCGTCCAAATCTAATCCATGGGTCCCAGCGTATGCAGCAGCCTGCTGCAGAGCAGCATCAAGTCTGGTGCTACTCTCGTTAGAGTGGTTCTGCTTGATCGTTACGTCGCTCTCCTCATCTGAAACATGATCGAGTCCGTCGTCCTTCACCGGAGAGCTGCTATTTCCACCGAGGGGGCTAGATGAATAGATATCTTCCGGGTTGTTGAAATTCATTGGTGGTATACCCGAACTTCGTCTTCGGAATTTTTTCTGATGTAAATCGCGTTGTTTTGCGGGGGACGACCCGGGTAGAGGTTCTTCGATTTGTTCAGGAGGGGTTGACGGTGGCTCCTCCGCGTCGGAATCGAGCGCAGGGGAGGTTCTTGTAGATGCTTGAGACATGGACGATGCTCTCCTTGAAGCTTCTGAGGATGCTGACGAGGTCGTCGCATCGCGCAAATATTCAACCACATCCCAAGTATGCAGCGTGGCTTCCGGGGCGAAGGAGACGCGTCGTCTAGCTATTAATCCTGTCAGTGTGCGCGCAATATACCTGGGGACCGACATAGTAACCTAGAGACTTTCGTCGCTCATCGCGTCGTTTCTTCTCGTCTTCATCGTTGGATGCCAGTATCGACTTTACGGCTGGAATGAATGCAGACTGCGCCATGGTCAGCGAACCGATAGTATGTGGCGCGCAAAATAACACTAACCTTGCGACGATTTCCCGCGCTCTCCTTCAGAGGGGCTTCTTCGAGAGATCCGAGACCTCCTGGGCCAATGCTCTTGCTTCGCGTTTTCCGACCCGACTTTCTCGGAGACAGAGCTGGTGCTTTGCTGAATGACGAGCCCGCGACCAATCCATCGGCAATATTTTCCTTGTTCAGGTCGCTTGCCATGGTTGCGAGGGCGTTGTGGTGTGGTGGTGGTGTCGTCGAAGGTGGGGATGGTGATGTTTTGGTTCGTGTTGACCGGCGGGTAAACAAACCCGTGGTCACGTTACGTTGTAACTTATGTTAGGGTGCGGTCCGAGCGTTTCTCACGTGCCATTAGTAAGTTAACGAAAGACTTCCAGAGCTTCTTCTGTTCTAAGCTTCTCCCCGATAAATCTTCCACCTACTATCGCCATAACAGTAGACAACTCTGATCGCCGCAGATATATTCGTTAAACTTATATCCTTATTCTATATCGCGTTCAAATTGACGTGTCGAGTTCTAAAACATACTTCGTGCAGTTCGTGAAGTACGTCAAGGTATCCTTTATTCCTTTCCTTTCCTTGAATTCTGTTTCTTCTTGCCCTTTTTCTACTATCAGTTATCATATTGTCCTCTACTCAGCTTTCCTCAAAAGTTCCGTAATATCCGATAGGTGTTTGGCCGATATTCTGTACCTTAGGACAAGGTAACAAAGGCCGCCTTATCAGCGTCCTTGGTCCTTTTAGTTAGCAGTTGTAACAGACTGGATCCTCTTGAGTCTGTATGTTTACTCTTCAATTCGATTTGAAGAACAACAGGTTCTACGTTGTCTCAAGTCATCGACAGAAGTCTTACCAAAATTTTCATGTTTATGGATTGACCAGTTCGACATCACCTATGTTTGGGTTTAGGCTTGGCGAGACCAATCTGTCGCACTACTTGAAAGACACATCATTGTTTTCGGCGTAGGCCTCTGGAATGTTTCAACACTTGAGTACTGAAGGGTTTTTCACTTTGAAGAAGGGCCCCACCCTATGTGGCCATTAGAGTCGGTAAAATAGAGGCGGCCCTTGATAACATAAGGAACGGCTGTGGACACAGGTTACTGGAGATAACTGCTCTGTCGTAAACCAAGGAAGTTTTTCTCGGTCCCAACCATATAGTTTTAGCGGTGGGATAGAGTGCCTATATTGAGTTATGGATAGCAAAGGTACTTCATAAAGCATACCGCATATATTGGCAATGTTCATTTACTGCTAAAGCTACACCCTAAACAGACGCTCCAGTAGAAGGTATTCTTATTGGCCAGGCAGAATTAAGCTCCGGTGAAAGTCAGCAGAAGAACCCCTCTTTCACGCATTTCTTGTCCGTTTCTGCATACATCACATGGAAGACGATTAGCTTCCGTATTTAGCGGTGAATAGACATTGCCTATATATGGTACTGCGGACACTCGGTCACTGTTATAAGAGTTTATGAGAAGCTACATCATAGAAGTCGCTTTCGTATTGTTTGTAAAACAGTTATTTATATTGCTTTTACCGGTAGAACAAGAGCCAAAAACCTAGCCGCGAGTAATCTAACATAACCATTCATTAAGTGCATTCCTGGCTGTTCGATGTATTTTGTTTGTGAATTTGGTGGCCGAGCAGTGGTGTTGCTGGGCTGCAGATGCTGTTGAGAATTACACGTTTGTCTTGTACACAACAACCAATCAGAGTAAATCAATTGATTTTCTGCACAGTTGCCGCAATTCACATCGCCGCTCGCGCGCGAACCAGTTTGCATCTCCAATCTATGCTGGAACCCGACCGGACAAAAACTCCGCTAGAAGATCATAGTTCTTTCTGCAGATGACTCGATGCAGCTGGGCGCTTGGCGGGACCTTGCAGCTTGACCTCTCTCAGACACTCACTCACCCTCACCTCAACCCACATTTTTTCGGATCCCTTGATTATACAACTACCCGCTAGACTACATTTGTTGTCAACGAAGCAGCGTTGTATCGCCTGCCTCCACCGGATAGCTTTCTCGAAGCATTCATGGTTTGATGAAATGGCCCTTCATTCCAGTGGCACCAGTGACGCTCCAATTGATCTCACGGGCTCACCTCCACATAAAAGCCATGTCCAACTACCATCGGGAGCAATTATTGTGAACCTGGACTCCGACTCCGACTCTGACGAGGCATTGTTAGGAAATCTGCCGTCTAACTCACCAATTATAGCTGGGCCTCATGCGAAAACTGCACCAACTATACAATCTTCTCTTTCAAGCCGACTAACTTACGCCCCAAATGAGAAGCTCTCGTTTCTTCGGAGTCCTAGGACAGTGCAAAGCAGCTCTCAACTGCGACTTCACCCATCAAGAAATGTTGTGAATAAAATTGATGAAACAGCCCGCCAACATAGCCCGACCACAACAACCCACACAGCGTCGACCCCAACTCCCGCAATATCAAGATCTCTTTTTCCGATGGACCATAGAGGCGATATGGCCCAGCAGAGCCCACTACGCCCACCAATCAAGAGAGGGATTGAGCCTGGCATGGAGTTATTTGGCGAGGAGAGAACACAGACCATCCCAGTAACCAGGACCCCCCAATCGCGTCAAGTAAAAACAACAACGACAAATGCGAACCACAGTCGCGACCGTCCTGGGCCCAGAAGGGCAGGAGGTACCGATCCAAGGAAAAGCCAAAACTCGCCTCAAGGGTCTCCGGGCAGCATGAGATTTCAAAATATAGATATGGGTGCTTCCGTTTCGGCTGTACAAGGCGAGAACTCACCTCGACCGAGAGTTTTGCAACATATAACAAAAACGGCCAAAACAACACATCTGCTGAGAAAGTCCGCTCCGTCGGTGAGGCACAGGGCTCGACATGGCCCAAATCCACCGGCCTCGTCAAAACAGAGTGCTCAATCAGGTAATGCGCGCACTTCCGGAAGCTCGCAGCAAATATCGACCCAGTTGAAGGACACCATGCCTGTCCCACGGCAGTCTCTTAAACCAGTGACAAGTGTAGAAGAATGCCATAAATCTCAGCATGAGGGCTTGGGAAGCGAGCAGGTCAAACAAGACGTGAACGTTCCAGCAATTGTGCCAAGCCAAGGTAAGCAATCCAGTGTTACCGCAATCCTGTCTTATTTGCTTTAATCCTCTGTGTCATGGATGGCTCTATCCTGAAGCTCCTGCCCATTCTAACACCCAACTTACAGCTCCTAAAATGGCGGCGATCGAGATTGATTTCGAAGACTTCGCGGTTTCCAACGAGGCAGTAGGAAATGCGTTAAGAAGGCGCCTCACTGAGTTCCGCATTTCCCATGCCTTGAGTGTCAAGGTTAGTTTCAGTGTTCCGATCAGCACCGTATCGCAAGTTGTAACAGTATCCAGCATTTGTTACCCCGGAATCGACTGTGCTATGAACGAGACGTTCACAGTAAGGCCAGAAAAGGAGTATTATCCGACAACTTCATACCAACAATACCAGAACGCGCCTTGCAAAATGAGTCGCCTTTTGCAGATATGGAACCCGTCCAATCTCCAACCGTTGTGAAATCTGTACGAAAGGCTTCCTCAGTGCAAATTAGTCAAGAAGTTTTCCACAGCGCTGGCGCCAAACATGGCACTAAGTCATATATGAACATTCCAGTTACTCGATATAGATCAAAAGCACCCCACGTCCCGGATTTCAAAGAGTACGTGACGCTCAGGGAGAATACGTTAACGGAAAACAATAAGACGCTTCTTTACTGGCCGTATTTCGATGAGGAAGAGCTTCCTACACTTGACAAGCAAGGCTTGTGGAACGAATTAGACGACCACTTTACCATGGTCAATGAGCATAGGCCGCGGCATATTTTACAAGCCGCCAAGTGCCGGGTGTATGGTCCCCACGTGGACAAATTTCTTCAAGACATTGGCATTACCTGGAACGATATTCTCTTTTGGTTGCTTGCAAGAGAGGAAGACATAGGGAGACTCGGTCAACTAACGAACGGTTCCACTGGTGCATCATTCCGCAGTCCACTTCTAGATCGAAAGTCACATTGTGAAGAGGACTTCGACCGGAAAACCCCATATTGGAGGGACGTTCTCTCGAATCTTAGAGAGCCATCTACACGCAATATCAGACTTTCAGCATTGGCTTGTTCGGCTTTCAAGGATTGCTTAGATCTAAGCATCTGGCACCTAGCTCGAAACCGGGAGCCCGAGCCACTCCATCCATCCGATGCGGTTGCGTCCTCAAGGACTGACAACCCTGGCCTTGACCATGACGGACATGATCCAAACCAACCACTAACTGTAAAGTGGCGATATAGGGGCACGGCTTGTAGAGTATGCCATTTGTAAGTGCTCTGTATGCCTGTAGTAGCTAACTAATCTAATACGAACAACAGACAGGACTGCGTCTTCCACGGCGAAATTAGGGAGTACCCTGATTCCGAAGTAACCGAAACCGAGAACTCTGTATCCAGTGAATCGGAAAGTGACTTCCGCGAGTCGGATGCATTCAATGGGTCAGACAACTCAGAAGAATCGCACCCATCAGCGCATGCGAACCTAAATCCTCACAAACGTGCAGCCATTGGCAAAGGGGATGATGAATCCTCGTCCTCTGAATCGGACACCAAAGATGTACTCACAGAAGAGGTAATCAATTACAAAAAGACTGTCAGTGCTTTTCCTCGACAAGACAATGAATACAGGCAATCGTTGGATACAGAACCGCGCTCCGGTTCAAAATTAACCAAGAATCAATGGTTAAAAACTAAGACTCACGATCTGGGCAAACGCCGACCGTTCTATCCTTGCAGCCATGAAGGTAATTGTGAGCAAATGAAATGTCGGTGCTTCCGGGACCAAGTTGCTTGCGAAAAGAGTTGTGCATGTCATACATTCTGCAAGCGACGATTTCCTGGATGTGCATGTTCAAAAGACCCCCGCAAGGGGGTTTGTTTGGAAAAGTCGAATTGTCTATGTCAAACGCTAAATCGAGAGTGCGACCCAGACCTGTGTGGCAAATGCGGCGCGGCAGAAGTCCTGGATCCCACAAATCGATATAACGACGAGATACGGAAGGGCAAGTGTACCAATGTATATATTCAGCTGAATCTGCCCAAGAAGACTTTTCTGGCTCATTCGGAAGTTCACGGATTTGGTCTGCTAGTGGGTGAGAAAGTCAAAGCTGGAGAGTATCTCGGTGAGTATAAAGGTGAAGTCCTCACTCGTTGGGAGTCGGGTCGCCGGGGTGTTATATATCACCATCTGAAGACGAATTACCTTTTTAAGCTTAATAAAGGTAGGCGCACTCCATTCTAAGAAGAGACCTACTCTTACTGTAATCACAGATCAAGAGGTCGATTCCACCCGGGCTGGCAACAAGTTTCGCTTCATCAACAATTCTGACCGCGACAACATCATAAATTGTGTTCCCCGACTTATGCTTTGTAACACAGTCACTCGCATTGGCATGTTTGCTACCCGCGAACTTAAGCCAGGAGAGGAGCTCTATTTCAACTACAATTACCCAAAAGAGGCGACTAAAGGCTTTTGGGAAAGGGGCGAAAAGCCAGGAACTCGCAATCGTAAAGGCAACTCTACATCGACTAAAGTTGTTACGGTTAAAACGAAAAAAGGGGCCAAATATAGTTCGACTTCTAACAGAAGAGAAAGGGCTTCTGCTTCCATCTCCTTGGCAATAGGCACGCGATCGTTGTCGAGAGCAAGTAGGAAAGGAACAATATCCTCTTCTCAACGTTCGAAAGAAGAGCTGCGGGCCCAGACCCGGAGAGCAAGGGAGGTTCGTCTTGCCAAACATAGGGAAAGGAAAGGCCGAGAATTGAATCCCTCGTCACCTTCTACTGTTCCCCCTTCAGCATCTTGGGCTTCCAGGAAACGGAAAGCCAACATTGAAGGTAAGCACGACCACTCAATGCCGAGGACAAGGATGATGAAACGCCCATCTGGGCGGGCCCCCCCAGGACTGATCGACCCTAACATTTTAAAATATAACCCTCTAACAATAAAGCAGGCGAAGTATCTTCACTTCCACGGCCAACTGCCTCCACCCTTTCCGCCTCAAACAGCAAATCACGGGAAATCGCCGACTCTGAACCGGATGACCAATCATTCATCGACGACAGTGTAGACAGGAACGATGCCGAATCAGAATCCGAAGACAGCGATGATGCAGAGGGTCTCGAGATTCCGGTAACGAACGAAGACCTGAGCCATCTAGCTCACGGGTATTCTAGCACCCAGGAGGACGACGATACTGTGCGGCTGGTACACAAGAGAGGAGAAGCAGGACTTGATTTGCGGACTAAAGAGCTGTTGGAGAAATTCCAGTCGAGCTCTTCGCAGTCGAAGAAAACGAGTGAGGTTAATTGGACTAGGAGGAAGAGAGGGGTGCGGGTTGCGGGTAATAGGGGGGATGAGTGAGTACGGCGTGGAGGTAGAGATTTGTACATGCATGCCGCAGTGATCCGAAAACGGTGTCTTTAGTGCGGAACGCCTCTAGACGGCTTTTCGATTTTCAGTATGGAAGGCAGCTCTTTCGATTTATCCATCTGGCCTTACGGGGATTCAGCATTGCTTTGGTGGGATAGCATTTGCAAACCGGAATTTGGAGTCTTCTGAGCGCCTTTTCTATCTGGTCAATGTACAATATTACCACTTGAGCGACGATTGTTCATAATGGACTGCGGTCCATAGTTTTCTGAATTTGACTTGTACAATACTGTCACCTTTAATGCTAGAATTAACCAAAATACTACGTACCGTTACTAATCATAAAAGGGCTATGGGCCCGCCAATCCGGTCTGTTCTTATCTAAGAGATCCTTCGTCCCCTTGGTCTGAAGTATGCGC
>ML993930.1:0-84706 GCA_010093945.1 Delitschia confertaspora ATCC 74209 | reverse complement strand
CTTCTTCCCAGCTGTATCGACCGCTAGATAGTAGGCCGTAACCTTCTATCTCCAATCTATAGTAAGGTAATTTACGGTAATTATGAGTATTTAATTCTAGTTTTATGTCCGATACGGTTCCACAAAGGCCCCGCTGACTCCACTATCTATTTCCGAAAACCCTTTGTAGGGGAAAAATCATGATTAGTCCTTAATGCCCTGCCTAAACAGCACATTCTTAGATTTAGCGATAATAGGCCCACGTATAGATATAATATTTTTAAGAAATACAATAATAATAATAATCCAATTTAACGTACTACTCGGCTCCTAATCGGGTCTATGAACATGAAATATCAATACCTTGGAGCAAAGTAAACCCGACTTTAGAGTCCTAAAGTCCCCACCTCTGGCCTTTTCCTCCTTGCATACCATTTCATTCACTACTTACTAGTCCCACATCTGTCAGTACTGCCACTCAGGCAATAGAGGGGTTGTTATGACGCGGCCTAGGCTAGTTAGAAGGGGGCCCAATCCCCTATACTCTCTTTTGCAGTAGCCTTTGAAACTTGGAAGTGTTCAAGTATTGCTGTTTCTAGTATCTATTATTCAGCAGCTTTGCCATTCTTTTCTCCTTCAGGATGTCCTGGAGCTCTATAGCACCTATCTTCAGGAAGAGATTCGCACAGGGCTGGGTATAGTTGGCGTATAATGCTAGGATATATTGGAGTTGGAGTGCTTGTCGTCCAGTCCCACATGGACAGGCCGAGGTAATTCCCGGAACTCCAATCCTCACCAGCCAGTTACTTAGCCTAAGGACTTCTGTATGGAGTAGGAATACTGCTGTTGCTTCATGTTTAGGGTGGCCGTTATAGAGGTGAAGCGGTTGGCTTTCCCCTCCTCACGACCAGGTAGCTGCGACTCGACCAGCTTTATTAGCTTCTTGCTGCCACCTCTCTTTCTATGCAACCATAACCGCCTTGTCAATGGCCACGTGCTTGCAATGGTATTGGGATGTTCGACCTTGGCCTGATCTAAAGCCCGCTGTTCTTATATCCTCATATTTTTCAATTACTTCTTGCGCTCAGGAACGGAGCTGGTCAATTCCAGTGGAAGGTTTTTCAATCCTGGCGGTTAGGATAGCCCCTTCTGCGGCTCTTCCCAGTTTCCCTAGCTGCTATACAAATTTTTTCGATGTTCTCTTTAAGTTCCTTTGTGACCAGGTGATTTGCAGTCACTGCTGCCCTTTGTTTTGCCAATGATTCTGGATATAGATCGACTGGCATCGTTTTACTCTCCTTCTCTATTGCTGCGTAGGGGCTCTCTTGCATGCTCCAAGTTCCTTTGGAAGGCATTTGTTTTGGGTTGTTCGAAGTTGTCCTTTAGGAATATAAAGCGGACAGGGTCGTACATTATATCTTTATAGCTCTATAATAGACATGTATCCTGGATAGTTGGATCGACCTGGAGTCCGACGTTCCAACGCTCACAGCTCCTATACCAAACAATTGTGAGACCAAACAACTGTGAGACCAACTATGCTATACGGGGTAGAGATTCCCCCCTTCTGAAGGACCCTGAGAAAGTCCAAGGTCAGATGCTCCGGAAGCTCGCTGGGACATACAAACGCACATCGGCAGCAGTTATCTAAAAGGAGACAGCAACACCCCCGCTCACCATACCTGCAGAACTCATAGCCCTGAAAGGTGCGAAGAGAGCAGAGAATACTAGCGTCATGAGATATATCAAAGAACGGGCACGCCATACATGGGAGCAGCGGAGGGGTACAAACCACTACAGACTTTGTTACCAGACAAGAACGACTTGCAATGCTTGCCACCCAGGCCGAAGAGGAGTGGAGGGAATATGAAGGCGAAATGGAGAGAAAGCGGATAGGCAGGCCGCAACGAAAACAAAGCACAGAGGAAGGGAAAGTGAAAAGGAAACCCCCTAAAACTCTACTTGAAAAATGGTCCAACATGAAGTGGGAAAACAAACGGTCTGCCCAAGCTATCGGGAAGAAGGCCCCGGCATGGAAACCACCTTGGAGATTACATATACCAACGTTTCATAAAAACCTCACGATAGCAGAGAGTACCATGGCCCCGCTCCTCCGTACAGAGGTTATTGGCCTAAACGACTGGCTTACATGGGCAGGGTTCCCGGAACGTACGCCGGAGTGCGATTGCGGTTGGCCACGCCAGACGCCGAAACATGTAGTCACAATGTGCCCGAGACATACAGGAAGGGAGCAGCTGCGGGAGAAGGCTGGGACAGAGGACTACCAAATCCTTCTCTCGACGCCGGAAGGAGTACGAGCAGTCATGGCCTGGCCAATACAGCAAGGAACCCTGGACCAGTTCAACCAAGCCAAAAGGATCCTGGAACAGCCTGACGACGGATTGGAACCGCTCACGGCCTTGGAATAGTTAGGACTTGGTATGCACAAGCACGTTCTGTTAAATGCGGTGGTAACAGATGTGTCAAAACCGAGAAGGAGAATAGCCTGTCTAGGCAGGGCACCAAGGAGTGAACATGGTTTTTCCCATACAGAGGGTTTTCGGAAATAGATAGTAGAGTCTGCGTGGCCTTCTTGGAACTATATCGGACATAAAACTAGAATTAATAATATAAAGCGGACAGGAACTGCTGTACTTCGTAATAGTACATAGGGAATCGTCCTATTCCTTATATGGGATAAGTTAAAGAGATGTAAGTAGACTTTATTAGGCTTAAAGTAGCACCTTTAGTGTATGGCCCTTAGATAATGGGTATAAATTATATACGGATACAAATACTTGATCATGTCTCATTAAATCACGGGAGTGAAAATGGGGATGGGTTAGGTTGGAGTCATGACCTGTTTATGCAACACACGGTGGGCTTTTTGTAGTGACCGTAGGATTTAAGATGCGATATTTGCGGCGCCGGTTATCCAGAAGGGATCAGTTCCGAGTATGCATTCCGTAGAGATAATCCTTTCTCTATGTGTATACAATTCCGCACCATTCCTGGTACACTCCTATGCCTTTCCTCTCCTCCCTCCCCCAACTTGCCCACAGCCTAAGCAGGTTTCCCCCTATTACTCTCACCCCCCTTCTCTGTTGAGACATCCACCTTCCTCGCCCCCTTAATCTCCGGCAACCTGAACCGCTCACTCACACCCCCCTTCAACCCCTCCCAAATCCCCCAATCCGCCTTATTCGCCCATACTAACGCCCCCACCCACGGCTGCACATTCCACCCCAACTCCAGCACCACATCCGTTCTGTTCTGAAGCTTCCCGCTGATGTCGGTGATCTGGTATTTGGGGCGCTGGTTCTGAAGATGTAACTCCCCCGGTGGATAGAGCGGTTCGGCGGAGGGTTTGGAGGACTTTGAAGATTTCTTGGAAGATGATTTGGGAGATTTGGGATTTGGATGAATGTAGTGGTTTTGGTGCCACGGCGCGGAGGGGGAACCGAGGATGGCGTCCCAGATTATGGCTTCGGAGGGGGGTTCGGAGGCTTTGAGTGATGGATAGATGGCTTTTAAATAGACGAACACTTGTTTGGTGTTCCAGTTGAAAAGGGAAGTGAGATCTAGTACGAACAGAACGTTAGCATATACTGTAATGTGCAACAAGCAGGAGGGGGAGGTGGTTACCGGTATCGAGATCAAACTTGATATGTGCATACTCCTCCTTCTTGTAGCTGTAGTAATGCGGCCTGCCTCTTACTCTGCAAAGAAAATCAGCATAGGTTCCTTCAGCAACCTGAACTGGTGTTCCTTACACCTGGACATTTCGCAACTTAACACTCGCGGACGGTGTTTGCGGTGAAACCACGACGGACAGCGCAATGACAGCCGCAACGCAAAACGCTACGGTGGTGAAGAAACCGAACACATTCTGCGCTCGTACCAGTGTCGAGTGCATCCTGGGTGTTCAATTGGGGTGATTTGGTGTTAGTGGTAGGCTTGGAGCTATTCGGTCATCCTAACACGTCTCTAGAGCTGTCGTCAGCCCTACGGATGAGTAAGCGAAGCTTGGCAAAAAGTTTAGGACATAATATCACGTGAAGTAGCCGCTGGCATCCAAATATTTGAGAGCTGAATTTCTTGGAGTGCGATTATGAAGCTGTACAAAATAGGTACACAAGAAAGCCACTTCAAGTACATAGCGCATATGGGAATATCAATCCTCAACATTTTCTATCGACTTAGGACAGCCTTTTTCGAACCTTCTGAGCTCTGGTACCTGTAGATGAGATGTAGAATACTCGAGACAATAAATCGTGATGCTAGCCAAGCTGTTATTTTAAACAGAGAGAAATAGTGAATCGTTGCTGTAACTAAGATCCCCAGCTTTGTGTTATATGAGAGGTGCAGTACAAACTACTAAGGCCTCAATATCGTCCTCTTACAAACCATTACAACTGATAAGGGATGGTCGGAGCTAATCAGACCACAAGCCTACCGTCTATTGCGCAGTCGCAGTTCCGTTCTGCTGAGGAGCTGCGTTTCCACCTTGTTCTCCATTGCCTCCGCGACCACGGAACCCACCACGGCCACGGCCTCGTCCTCTACCACGATAACCACGAGGAGCATCGAGATTGGCTGGAGGTGGAACATTGGTGTAGGACTTCGGGCGGAAATTGGGATTGCTTGCAACAACTCCCTCGGTAGGATCGGCTAGGTCAGTAGCAGTGAAGCCTCCTCTGTTCTTCGGGCCCCCCCGACCGCGTGGAACGAAACCGCCGCGAGGATGGACGTTTTGGTTCTGGAGCGCGTTTGGCTGTCCGCGAGGGACAAAACCACCACGTCCGCGCGTTGCAGCGTAGGCGGAAACCGGAGGTGCAACTCCATCCTGAAGAAGAGCGTTGCCTCTCGGTGCAAGTCCACCTCCTCTTCCACGCGAAACTCCATTTGGCTGTCCACCCCCGAACGCTCCGCGATAAGAACCACGGATAGGAGGTGGTGTGTTGGCTGGGACCAGTTGAGGACCAGTAGGAGCTCCCAATGGCCGGATAGGCAGCGTCTGAGTCTGAGGCTTCTTCGCTGCTGCTGCCGCCGACATGGAGATAACCTGTCGGTTCGTCAAATTTAGGACGGAGGTGATGGGTACGGTGGAGCCCCTGAAAGGGGAGCAACGGTCCCCCAAAGAGGTTCCACTCATGAACGTCGTATCGAAAACCACATCGAGTAAGGTCGTCCTTGGTGTCCTGGTCTTACCCACGACAGTACCAAGGGATCCGATAGGCACTCGGCCAGAATCTTGAACGTACACCACCCTATCTCCCAAGGCAAACTCTTGGTTGCCGACCCGCTGTTCTGCGTCAGAAGGCTTCAGAAGGGCAGCTCGTGGGACCTTCTGCAGAGTCTTGACTTCCACATCCTGAGTGGAGAGAAGATTGCGGTCGGCAGCTTCTTCAATCAATTTCACAGCATCCGAATCCAGCTGCTCTGCTTCCAGGGGGACCTTTTCGAAGCTCTTCGACGCAACGGATTTTAGCCACTGCCCAATTTCTTTCATCTTTTCTTTGGCAATCTCCTGAGGATAGAAGTCAGTATCGTTGAAGATGTCCTGGGTCGGGTTTGCCTTGATTCTGGCGATGAATTCAGGGAATGTGACCATGTACTGCATGATCAGGTCAACAGCCTTTTGACTGAACTCCCAACCAGATTTGGCTCTCCGGGAGTAACCCAAGACTTTCATCTTCTTCGCTTCGAACTTGAGATTCAACCCAAGATTCAAACGCAGACCACTAGAATGCACCTGGAAAGAAGCTGTGATCTTCGACAGAGCAAGCGGCTGCAACTGCAGCATTTGAGCAACTTGGTAAGAGGGATACCAGCGCGTCAGCTGGTCAGCCTGTCTGGCAATGTCGCGTCCGAAATTAGTTTCGGGCTTCTTTAGTCTCGTTACGACGACGGTTGCTTTGTTGTCCGCATGACCGATAACCTGCAACGGTCTCCCGTAGGCGAAATCTCCGAGGAAGAATGCCCTAGCACCTTCAGGGAACTCCTGCTCAATAGGGAGTGCAGCCTTCTCAATGAAGCGTTGGTCCTCACTCATGACTTGATCGACAATCGTTTGAGTTGCGTACTCGGATTCCAAACCAGGGATCTCGGCGTACTCTTTGATAGACGCACCGTCGGCAGTCTTCTTGAGTCCCTTGAGCATTTCAACATGTACGAGGGACTCAACGTCGCCAACAACCATACCAAGCCGCTTACTGTATGCGCTCTGGATGCGATCCGCCCTCTTCTTCCACGTTTCAATCTCCTTAGGGCCATGCGGGATCGCAACGGGTACTGGAGAACCATCCTCCGGCAGAACATAATCGAAAAGTTCGTCAGAAACCTTAACAACTTTTGCTTCCTGCAAAAAGGGGTATCCAACATGAACAGCTTTGCCAAGCTTCTCTTTTGCGTGTCCAATCTTTGTATGCAAGTCGGTCTCCAAGAGAGTAACGATCATGCTCTCGTTTCGACTGTCTTGTTGGAACACGCTAACACCAGCGAATTGAAGGTTGGCATAAAATGGCAGCACTTTCAAACTAGGGAATCCAGCCAAAGAAGCTGCTCCCAACTTTACACCGTCTACAAGGCCAACGTATACTTCCAGTCCTTCCATAGTTGGGAGTTCGAAAATGTTCTCAACGCAGTGGCAATGCGGAAGGTCAGGGAAGATCCCTGGTAGAGATGAAGGATAAATGTAGTCCAGCTCGTCGGAATACGTGAACTTGAGCGAAACTCCAAACTGGTTGCGAGCAACTTCGTCCTCGCTGAGAAGATGCTCTTTCGTTGCCATAGCCTTGAGGAGCCTATCCTCCTCGATGAAGGGAATCTTAACCACCGCCTCCCATTCCATCTTCTTGCCGTTCATGTCGAGCTCAAAGTCTCGGGGATAGAAGTCAATGATAGGAGAATCCTTGCTGGTCATGAGGTCGTGGTACGCGGTAGGGACGATTTTCTTGCTTCGGTCAGGAAGCACTCCCATCAACTGTTGATACGGACGGAAAGGTTGCCCAAGTCTGAAGTTGAGGTTGGCCTTGAGACCCTTCTTTACATCGGAAATCATAGGCGAATAATGATAACCATAGAACCACGACCAAGACGCGACGCCTCGGTAGTAGTAGTAAAGGACCCATTGCAAGCCCTCGACGTAGTTTTCCGTAAGTTTCCGGAGCTCTTCCTCGTTATCGAGACCCCATTCGAATTTCGAGACATAATGCTCGTTCTTCCATGCCTGGAACTTTTCTTCATACTTCTTTTCCATGTCTGTTTGGGCCTCTTCTGAGGATACATCCACAACCTTTGCGTTCTCATATTTCTTAAGAACGCGAAGGATTGCGTTCGTGGCCTCGTCGTCTTCGCTCTCTTCTTCCTCACTCTCGGTTGTCTCCAGTTTCGGAGGGAAAGAGAGCTGAAGATGACGTTCACCTTCGTCGTCTTGCACTGTTTTCCATTCCAGATGTAAGCTCTCCGCAAGGTCCTGGACGAATTTCCGATCTCCAGCGGGGAGGGTGCTAGGGAGATCATAAGGAGAGGACTTCTTAGTATCCAAATACTTCTTTACAAAATTATTGATCTTTTTGAAAATTTCTCGCTGCCCAGAAGAGAGTACTATAGTACCCCTCTTCTTGGTCCGCTCCATCACATCTTCCTTTTCAAGACGTTTCCCCTTGAACCACGATGCGTCGGCGTTCTCCGATTCGAAGAAACGGTACTCGACATGGGATAGTTCGTCGAGGAGAAGTTCCAGCCTCTCCAGGTTGATAACGCCGCCTTCATTAATGTAGCCCTTCGCCTTGGGCAGTACGGTCTTATACACGTTAAACATAAGCGCCAGAGCGCCTTCGTTGATATGCAGATGCGGAAGATTGGGAAGGAAATCGTTGCCAACAAAGAAAGCCATCAGAATGAAGTCGTCAATAACTCGCTCCATGTCAAAAGGAAAACTGAGAGCTCCCGGCTCTTTCAACTCCTGAAACTCCAATTCCAGGTATTCGCGCACCATGCAAAGGTGCATGAGATAGAAATTCTGGTGTTCGAGCTCTTTCGATTTCTTCTGATTCTGGCGACCAAAAGTAACTTCTTCTCGCAACAAGCAGAAATGGGGGTCGTGACTTAATAAGCCAAGCATGATGAGATCCGCATCCAAACCGTATAAACAATGCCGACGATTGGGGTCGTAATCGGGCTGGGATTTCGCCTGCCGAATATACTCCATGATCTTGTGCTCTCCTTCTCCCGGCACTTCGTGTCCAGAAAGGACAACCTCGACATTCTGCCAATCCAAGTCCTCTGAAACTTTTTTGTTAATGAAGTATTTTAGTTGTTTGGTGAGCTTAGCCATGAACTCGGTGCCTGGCGTAATGCAGTTGCTATCGAACGCATCCTCCTTTGGCATTTCAACCCCTTCCCGAATGGCCTTGTCCCGAGCCTTCTCGTTATCCAATGCGGTTCGGAATCTACGAGCACGCTGTTGGTTCATCTTAGCGCGCGGGGCGACACCGTCGATGGCCATGAAGAAGAGCTGCTTTGGCTTGATTTTGCCGAACAGGTGCTCGATGTAGTTGAAGATGGCGATGAACATTTTATCTTCGGTCATGCGGAAAGTGGGCGAATCCGAGTCATTGTGTGTGCAATTATGGATAATACCATTCATATCGAGCTGGTGAAACTGGTCTTAGTAAAATGCGCCACTCAAGTTGCTGGAGACTCACGTAAAGACAGTCAAACTCTGGGATCCGATTCTCCGCAATAAGCTGGGAGATAGCCGGATAACGTTCAGACATCCATCGAAAGAACTTGGGAACACCCATGGTTGCGAGAAACTTGAAGAAAACGAGTTATGATATATCTTTATCAAGCTGATCAGCTTCGCGCTCCGGGAGGAAGTCCGGCTGCAGATTATAAAAATCAACTGAGATGAACAAGAGAAAGAGAGACAGAGCGCGCTCAGGCACTTAGGGTGAAGAATATGAGGTTTGGGATGAGATGCACGACGCTGGGGTCTTCAAAGAGTCAAGAGAGAGGTGCGGAGACGCTGTGGGAAGTCTTGCCTGCCCCAAGCAGTGCACAGACCATATCCAAAGTCCAGTCACGTGCGCACGTCGCGAATGGAAATCACTGGGGCGCGTTTCCGCGATGGGGACTTGACCTTACCAATGCACCTGGAGCCGCTCCCCACTTCAGTACTCTTACCACGTCTCCTCACATTTCTCCCCTCTGGTCCACCACAATTCAATCTTCCATCATCAGACTTCAACCTCCATCTTCTTCAGCATGGATGAAACTATGAGCGGCACGTCCCACGTACAGTTTACTGTAGCTCGTGAACATTTGGACTGACTAGCTTCCACAGATGCTTACAACCCTCAAGAGGCTGAAGAGGAGGCTGTTGAACAGAGAATCATCAATGAAGAGTATAAAATTTGGAAGAAGAACTCCGTCTTCCTCTATGATTTCATGTACGGTCGCGCACTCGAATGGCCGACTCTCTCCACCCAGTGGCTTCCAGACAAGCGACCGTATGTCAAGACCGTCTTATCTAAGAGAAGGCGACTAACTTTCTACAGGGTCAAGGGAACAAAGTACAGCCAGCACCGCATGATTCTGGGTACACACACCTCCGGCCAGGCGCAAAACTACCTCCAAATTGCGACCATCGAAATACCGGAGCTGCATGTCCCAGACCTATCTGAACTTGATGAGCAACGCGGCGAGATTGGTGGCCATGGGAATGCTAAGAGTCCTTTCCAGTTTAAAATCATCCAAAAAATCAACCATCCAGGAGAAGTGAACAAGGCCCGATACCAACCCCAAAACCCCGACATTATTGCCTCGTTGTGTGTGGATGGAAGAGTCCTGATCTTCGACCGGACCAAGCATGAGAGCAACCCCAAATCAGATGGGTCTATCAAGTTCGAGATGGAGCTCGTTGGCCATGAGAGGGAAGGATTCGGGCTAGACTGGAGCCCACATCTCGAGGGCCACATTGTGACAGGAAATGAAGATCATACCGTCCGTGTATGGGACACCAAGGCTGGATTCTCCAAAGGAAACAGAACCATCCAGCCCACGGCCACCTACACCCACCACAGCGCCATCGTAAACGATGTCCAGTACCATCCGATTCATTCATTTTGGATTGGAACGGTTTCAGATGATTTGACCTGGCAGCTCATTGACACCCGCCAAGAATCGCACAAGAGGGCCCTGTATCGGAAGGAGGCGCACTCGGACGCTGTCAACTGCCTGGCTTTCCACCCCAAGTTCGAGACCCTCCTTGCGACCGGTTCTGCTGATAAGACTATCGGCCTCTGGGATCTGCGCAACTTCTCTAAGAAGATACATACGTTCCAAAACCACCAAGACTCGGTGGTTAAACTCCAGTGGCATCCGCATGACGACGCAATTCTTGCTAGTTCGAGCTATGACCGACGCGTTTGCATGTGGGATTCGAGCAAGATTGGAGATGAGCAAACGCCTGAAGAGGCCGAAGATGGGCCACCTGAGCTGTAAGTTTCCATATTTTGGTCTTTTGTGCTGTCTCTGTGCGGGATGCTAATGATAATCAGGCTCTTCATGCACGGCGGTTTCACCAACCGCATCTGTGATTTCGACTGGAATAAGAACGATGAATGGGTCATGCTTGCCGCGGCTGAAGACAACCAGCTTCAGGTGTTCCGTCCATCGCGCAAACTGGTAGAGCCGTTGAAGAAGAACGTTACTCATGGAGACGTGTCTGAGTAACTTCTTCGTGGTTGACTTCTTCTAGCTGACCAACTGCTCCACAGACCAGAGGAGCGGGTCGTATCAGTGTTCTTCGAAGATTCTGTCAGTTCGGAGACATTTTCTCGAGAACAATTAGTTAACGCGGAACCAACAGAGCAGTAACAGTCAGGCAGTCCGGAGCCAGCAGGCCAAAGACAACCAATCAAAACGGAGTCACTGAGCGAAGAGGAAGCTGTTAGTGTGGAGCCAGGAATCCCAGAATCGTTACAAATCGCAGAGCAGACAAGCAGCGAGAGTTCCTCTTCTCCCGAGCTAACCTACAAGGGGCTCTGGGATGGTTGGAATGCTTTGCTGTAGGGGTCGGACACGTTTTGTATTGCATTGGATCTAGCTTTCTTTACCATTGGATGTTCTACTAACCTTTGTTTGCTTTCCCTTTGGCCATGGCAGTCGGTTCAGTTTTCCCTGGTGTGGTTGCTCACTTTACTCCACCAAAAGCTCTTTTTTTTTTCTCTTTTTCAATGGCAAGGCGTTCGGTAATGTTATGGGATTGAGTCGCCTGGATATGGCCTCCCCCAGCTCAGCGGTAATGCTTCGACATTGCATTTCTGGTAGATAGTTCTAAGCTGTACTCTAATTCTATAGTACTATATTTACCCTTCCCAATTTTCTCTTTACTGACAGAGCTACCCATATAGAAACCGAAAAAACGGAAAGGCGAAGTGGCTGTTGCTATCAGCATTTACATTGATACTCTTCCGGGCGTATTTGCTGGCCCCCTCTACGAGTCTCAGTAACATCCTGATGCTGCGCAGATGGGGTCCCGTCAGCTATAACTGATGCCAGCGGAAGCTGAAATGTGGCCCCCGGAGGGGTTATTGGTAACACTCAGCCGTCCTCTATACTTGAATTCTGACCCGCATTGCAAGCGGGCGAGACTCCGTCATCTGTAGACGCTTCTCTACCCTATGAGGCATCGGACTTTTGTGCTTACTCCGTCGTGCATCACTATGTATAAGCACTGCCTTCTATTTTGAGACATAGGCTGCCTTCCGCTTTGAGGCGATGGGGATGGATGAACTAAGAACTGAGGTCATACCAACATGCTGTGACGTTTTTGAGTCGGGACTGTGGACAAGAGATTCGGTGAGCTGTAAGTCGGAGTCAGGGGAGTACTGGTTGGAGAGGCCAGGAAGGATTGCACTGTGGGGAAGAAAATGAACAAAGAGATTGGAGGCCTGAACTGATCGCCAAGATTGGCAAAGATAAAGTCTCCGAGATGCGCTGGTCGCTGCTGATGTAACGCCGCGAGGTCGTCGATCCAATGTGATCTTCGTGATCATCAAGAGATTTTAGTCATCAGAAAGGTTTGAATGCTGAAGTCCGTTGGAAGGAGTCTTTGTAGGACAGAGGAGAGACGTCGTTGACGTTGTAACGGCTGTGGACGGCAGCAAACGGAGTATGAATGTCAGCTTCGGATGGGCATTGGAATCGACCGGAGTTCCAGATCGGTGGAGATGATAATCGGCTTTTGTGCTTCTTGACTGAGTGAGGCTCAGTCGTCTGGAGACACCGATAAGAGGACGAACACGACAGAAATTACTGCTGTCTGGTACTCTTGTACACAGAGGCACGTTTCGGCGGTATGTATCCGGAGAACCGCTCATCACGATTCCCGACAGTTGCTTGGGTGGAACCCCGAAAAGCGGAGAACAGACTCCCCAGAAGCACGCGAAGCACAGCATGCAGAAGCTGAGAAGTGACCGCGAAAGCGGCCAACGATCAATCAGAATCGCCCTGGACCCCAAGAAAAAAAAAGCAGTCGAGTGCGTGATGCTTCTTTTCCAGGATGGTGGGGGATGACGGTGAGATCTCGTTGGCTAGCGAGAATGTCGGTCGGCATTTCGAGCAGATAACGAAGGTGCCCATTGTGATTATTCCTGGCGTGCCATGGAATACCCGTAGATTCATACTTCAAAGGTACTCACACCAATCCTCTGTAAGGCATATCTTTCCTGGGGCGTATCTTTCCTGGGGCGTATCTTTCCTGGGGCGTATCTTTCCTGGGGCGTATCTTTCCTGGGGCGTATCTTTCCGGGGCATATTTTTCTGGGGGCATTATTTTTCTGGGGGCATTATTTTTCTGGGGGCATATTTTTCTGGGGGGCATATCTTTCTGGGGGCATATCTTGTCGAGTATCTCTTTCAAGGGCATGTCTTTTTCAAGGCCTAACTCTCTAGGATATATCTCTGTAGGACATTATATGTAGGGGATATATCTGCAGGGCATAGAACTGTAGGGCATATCTCCCGGGCATATGTTTCTCGTATCTGCTGTGCTAAAGAAGCCCTATTCCCTCATGGTCCCATGATTCCCAACATCGGGGTTCGCGGCGTAACACCATAGAGAAGGACAGGCATCGTTTATGTACCTCGAGTCTGCCGTCAGGAACTGGAAGGTGCCTCAGTACAATTCTGCGGATATGGTGTCTATGAACCTCCGTACTCCGCGCATAAACACGAGTGGACCCTGAAGTGCGGGAGGGAACAGAATGCTAAAAAAGCACGAGCAGCAACACGATCCATCCCAAAACGGTGTCTTGCCGTATTCGCACTGGCTGCCCTGAACCGTGAGGCCACTCCACAAAAAACTTTGATGCTTGGCAGTGGGCCGAGATAGCGATGCACTGGATGGACATCAGGTTAAAAGAAAAAAACATGGAAGACATGGAAGACATGGAAGACATGGAAGACATGGAAGACATGGAAGACATAAACGACACAGACGACACGGACGACATGGACGACATGGACGACACGGAAACACATAGAAACGCATGCGGATTTCTTCAACTGAAGGTGTGCCTCGTAAGCGCAGCGCTCGGGTCCTTATGCGGGCGTCATACGAAGCAGCAAGAAGAGCGAGCGACACACGGAGAATCGGACTCCTGAAGAGTAAGAAGTGGCGATATCTAGAGGGCATGGACAACCAACTGCCAACACCTAGCTCCATCGCACTTGCCACGCTTGCACGGACTGTCGCGCCGACTTGCACTGAAACACTAACCCTAACCAATCCCGTCCCGCTGCCTCACACCACCCCTAAGCCGTTCCTTATTGTATGCGTCCCCGTAGTTAGAAAATAGTGTCAATCGTTCAATCTCCTTTCCGTTTATCCCCCCCGTCTGTTATATACCCCTCCTCCCCGTGCTGCTCACCGCGTTTTGCTGTCTGTTGTCTGTTCTTCAAGCGCCTTCAAAAGACTTTGGGGTTTTTTTTTTTCCCCCCCCTTCTCTTCTCCAGTCTCTCCTTGTCCATAGAGTGCTGGCACTGCACGCTTATACGCCACCTCCACATCTCAAAGATTGCCTTGGAGCGAACTGCTGACTCGTCCTCCCGTTGGCTGTTCGGATTTGAAACCTCGAACACTTGCTCTCTCGGACTCAGGCGCACGCACGCACGGTTCACTCTTTCCGCAATATATCTATAGCAGTCGCGGATATTACTCTGCTGGCCCCTTCCCCCTCCCCTCCAGATCCCATTCTGCCCCCCGCCGTTCCTTTTATACACAGTTGCAACTCCAGCTTCCTTCTTGTTCGTCTTTGTAAAGTGTCTTGTCCTCCATTCTCATCCTGCTTGGCTGCTTGGGTGGGACTTGGTGAGCAAGGCTACATATTCCAATACCATTGGTGCTTATAGGACTGGACCGCCTTCAGTTTCATGTCCTGCGCCTACCGCTCATCTCTGCACATAATTACCATCCACCACCCCCACCCTTACCAGATCATAACGCATAGAAGACTTCTTATCCTTTCATCATAACCATGGTCGACGTCACTGTGTCCACTCAGCTCCAGCAATGGTCCTTCGACAAGCCTTCGGAGGTCCGTCCAGGCAGGTCTGACAGCGCGGCATCTTCCCCGGATTTGTACGATCAGGACACCGTTCGGATAGACACTTCTGCTGTGGAGGGCTCCAAGGACCTGGATTCGAAAGAGACATTGTTCCAGGAACGTTACCTCTCCTCGGAAGAGGACCTCTCTCCCATGGAGGCGGATTCAGACGACGGAAGCATGCATGAGATGGAAGAGCAGGTCTTTTCAGTCAAAAGAATGTCAATTGCAAGATTCGATAAGGGACAGAGCTGTGATACAGCAGTCCTGGTCTCTTATGTGTCTGCTGGCCGTCCAAAAGTGATCGAAGTCCCAAACCCTTCCACATCACCAATTCGAGAGAAAATAGGACAGGCAGAACGTACAGAACGGACAGAACGCGCCGCTTCCATAGCATTACCGGCTCAGACTATGAGGCTGCGATTGGCTGATCGGGCATCGCGCCTCTCCCTGGCTTTGACCTCGAGGAGCAGGTCGAGTTCTCCTGCTGTCTCGAGGAGGCCATCGGTTAGCAAAGCCTCCAGCACCAAAGAGCAGAGTCCTCTCAGGGCCACCGACTCGTCGTCTTCTCTTACCAACAGTTCTACGAAAAGCACTACGTCTCCCACATCCGAGAACCTCGTTCACCCTCCCACTGCAGCGGCAGCACCACTACCTCGCCCCGTTTCTCGAACTTCCTCCTTGTATATTACAACAATCAGATCGCCATCGACCCCCTTCCCATCGCTCATGACCCCTACTTCTCCCGAACCCCACACCTTCTTGAGCTCCGACCCATACGAGAACTCGACCACTTCCGCGGCCTCGCCTATCATCAAGTCTGCACCACACCGACGTCTACGCAGCATCTCACAAAAGCTCTCTCTCGCAAGGATCGCGATCTCGCCTACGACGAAGAAATGGGATTCAAGGGTAAACGGCCGACCAGCAATGCCTCCTACCCCTGGCTCTGCCACTATACCTACCACTCCCATGAGCGCTCCACTCACATCTTCCTCATCTCCCAAGGCCAAGCTTCGACGAAACTCGAGGTTGGTTCCTCGCGGCGCGAATGAGCGCGAGCCACCGCTAGAAATGCCAACAATGCCTCAATCAGCTGTTGAGCGGCCTTCTTCCAGGAGGATGACCAAACTGGTGCCTCGCGGTGCGGATGAGCGCGCGCCTCCGCTTGAACTGCCTCCGTTCCCGGATGATGAGTCCTCGGATGCTGTTTCGAGCGTTAAGACGAGGACAGTGCGCAAGAGGAAGAGCTTGATGGATTTCAATCAGATCAAAAAGCTCATGTAAAGCCCCTCACGCCCACCTCTTATCATATTAAAACGACTCGACCACCCGCCGATGTTCGTATCCTCTTCCCTACATATCGTTTGTGTACAAAGAAACATACTGGCGTTTTGGGCATACTTCGACGCGATACCCGCTCAGTTCTGTATTACATATTCTCTCGTTTGCTCGCTATTGCGCGTTTGCTCTCATCTCTTTTACTGATATCATAGTGGTACTATGATGCCACGCTCGCTGGTTTTCAATTCTAATGTTTATATATTGGGGAAGGTTAGTTGATTATGTTTGTGGTATTAGTATGATGATATCATGAATATTCTTGCAGTGGTGGTCCTGTCGGATAACGGCCTAGTTAGCTTTGTATATATTATTGATTGCACATGGTGCCTTTTCTTATTAATGCCTGGAGTCTCAGTGAACTACTAAACGCGCCCAGGAACGGCTGGATACGGCAGCTTGGGAAGTGTGAACGTCATACCGCATCTATGTCTTATCGTGATTAATCTGTCCGAGACACTGGACTCATGCGTACCATCTCAACCTTAGAAAATGATAGAATCCCATTTCACCAGATACCTGGCATACAGGAGTCCCTTCCTCCCATCCGATATCCCATTATCCTAGCATTAGAAACATATGACCCATCTCTTAATATACCACCGTTTCACTGTTTCGGATTAACAACACCATAGATTCTAGAACGTATCTAGCTTGTGCTCTAACTACTATATGGATGATGCAATGGCGGATTGCGTAACCTGTTCCCCTGAGTGAGATTTGAGCACAGAGGGATTTGAGATGTTGTGCATCCGCAATGTTTTGCACATTTTTTTTTTTTTACCTCGCACCTGGTACCTAGCATGTAAAGTTGTCTGGTATGCGGTACAGAAGAGTTGTACAATGTGCGCCGTATGTAGTATATGATATCATAGATAGCTCTCTAGTTCCCGTGAAGCATGCGACGTCAAATATAAGTAAAGCACTTCTAACAGACGTTCACTTTCAACGTCCCTGATCAGTAAGATTAGTAAGAAAAGGAATGGGAGTGAATGAAGTGGGGCACCGTTTCTGATTACCCCACAAGATCTGCCGATCCTGCTCGTTGGCGATGTCGGGGAAGAGGACTCGAGCTGCCCCCCCCCCCCCCCCATCCTGTTCCCCGCTTAAAGGTATCATGTCACGTGGGAGTTCCCCTCTTGGTGATAACTTCACTGCGATTTTTCTCTAAAATGAGAGTGCTAGAAGGAAAGATCGAGCTCTCTTTCAAACTTTACAGATTGAACAGTGTTGCTTGCATAGAGAAAGAGAGAGAGAATATCGATACAGGCTCATCCGGCATTGCACTCAATTCCCGAATCTGACCGAGGAGCATGTCGTAGCTACCGACATAAACAACCTAATTAGCTCCGACTTCCCCTCCTTTCTCTCTCCAAATCAACCACCTTTCATTCGCTTGATACTTCACACTTACTTCCATAGATCTTAGATTTCATTCCAGGCTCTCTTCTTTTCACTTTTTTCTCGATCACCAAAAGAGACGGGATTCAACAATGGCCCAAGAATCCACAGCGGTATCCATGCCAATCCCACGGAAACTATGGCAGCATCCAGATCCGAAATCTACCAATATGTGGAGGTTTATGCAGAAGGTTAACGCGAAGCGGGGGATGGATTTGAAGGTCAGTTCCCGTTGCTTTCTTGGCTAATTGAAATGTTGGGGGTAAGGTCAGTGATGATTCATTGTGAGAGATGGGGTATTTGATAACACTGAACCACTCCTGAGAACCTTGAACGCAGCAGACTATCTTGACAGAGCGAAAGTTAACCATGGTGATCGAATAGACATTCCGTGATCTGTATGCCTGGTCAGTAGGTGATAAAAGAGTCGAGTTTTGGGAGGATTGGTGGGAGTCGGCTGGGTTGATATTTGAGGGGGAGTATGAGCAAGTAAGTCCATTTTGAGATATTCAAAAGATTCATTCCATATGAACTTCAACTCCTCTCTCTCTCATGGTCTTCTCAATGAGAAAATATGAGAATGGTTTGGAAGTGATTGATTAATCCAACGTCCTCCTCTCTTTGCACTTCCTCAACTCTCGACATAGAATTCCATGGCTTCCACTATACACTTCTTGTCTCCATTTTACCCTCTTTCCCCTCCCCCCACCTTCTTTCCTAACCTATCTCCAGGTCGTCGACCCGCACGCTCCCATGGACACAATTCCTCACTGGTTCAAGGGCACCCGCCTCAACTTCGCCGAAAACGTCTTGCTTTCTCCTTCCCCATCCAGCCCATCTACCACCTGCACACTCGATAAAGAAGACTCCAAAATCGCCCTAACCGAAATTCGGGAGGGTAACACCGAAATCCGACACATGACTTATGGTGAGCTCCGCCGCAAAGTTGCATTGCTCGCAAATGCACTTAGAGCGAAAGGCGTGAAAAAGGGAGACAGAGTAGCAGTCGTCGCCAGCAACAGCTTCGACACATACATCTGCTTCATGGCGATCACATCTCTCGGCGGGCTTTTCAGCTCCAGCAGTACGGATATGGGGACGAAAGGCGTGTTGGATCGGTTGTTGCAGATCAAACCCGTCTACGTCTTGATAGACGATTGGACCGTCTACAACGGCAAAACGCTCGACCTCCGTCCAAAAATCCGCGAAATCGTCGAGGGACTAAAGGATGTGCAGGAGTTCCGCGGCGCCGTCATCCAGCCCAGATTCCCTGGCAAGCCGGCGGATTTACAGGGTGTGCCAAGGAGTGTTACTCTGGAGTCGTTTATTCAGGAGGGGAACCCTACGGGCAACGATAGGTTGGTGTTTGAGAGGGTGGAGTTCCGGGATCCGTTTTTGGTTGTTTACAGTAGTGGGACGACGGGCGTGCCGAAGTGTATTGTGCACAGTGTGGGGGGTGTGCTGATTAGTAGTATGAAGGAGGGCAAGTTACATAGGGGGATGGGGAGGAGCACGGTGCAATTGCAGTATACTACTGTGAGTACTTTTTTTTTCCAGATTGTTCAGGTGGGGAGAAGGTGCTTTTTGTGTGTGTGTGGGTGTGTGTGTGTGTCTGTGTATGAGGGAAAGGGCTAATGAAATATAGACGGGATGGATTATGTACCTCGTCGCCTCGCAAGTCCTTCTCTATTCTGGACGAGCAGTGTTATACGACGGCTCACCATTCATGCCAAAAATAACGACCTTTATGGAAATTGTTGCGGAGCAGAAGTAAGAACCCCCTTTTCGTCGCCTCATCACTCCTCTCAGCCATCCTTCCATTCACTCATACTAACCGTTCCTCCCAGAGTAACAGACCTAGGCACCTCCCCCCGCTACCTATCCACCCTCGCCACCTCCCACATCACCCCGCGCGCCCTCTTCAACCTCTCCTCCCTCCGCACTGTGTCCAGCACCGGCATGGTTCTCTCTGACGCTCTCTTCGAATGGTTCTATGACACTGCCTTCCCCCCTTCTGTCCAACTCGCCAATATCTCAGGCGGCACGGATTTGGCTGGTTGTTTTGGAATGGAGAATCCGCTCGACCCCGTGTATGTGGGCGGTTGCCAGGGTTTTGCGCTGGGGACGAGGGTTGAGGTGTTTGATGCGGGGGTGGGCGATGGGGAGGTGGGGAGGAGGGTGAGGGATGGGGTGCCGGGGGAGTTGGTTGCGTAAGTCAAAATCTCGTGTTAACCTCTCCTATAAACTTTCCTTCTCCCTTAGTTCAGAGCAATCCGCTCAAAATCCCACAAAGCGCCAGCTAACCCCCTCGCCAGAACGGCCTCCTTCCCCAACCAACCCGTCTCCTTCTACTCTGACCCCACTGGTCGAAAATACCATTCCGCCTACTACGCCCGCTTTCCCCGCGTCTGGACCCACGGCGATTTCATACAGATCCACCCCGTCACGAAACAGATATTTTTCCTCGGCCGCGCCGATGGCGTGCTCAATCCTTCCGGTGTCAGATTTGGCTCCAGTGATATCTATTCAGTGATAGAGGAACACTTCCCTGAGGTGGCTGAGAGCTTATGCGTTGGGCAAAGACGCCCACAGGATGCGGACGAGAGTGTGCTGTTATTCATCATGATGAAGGAGGGAGAGAGGTACAGTGATAATTTGGTGGAGAGAATTAATGCGAAGATTGGGGAGATGAGGAGTAAACGACATATACCCAAATACGTATTCGAAACTCTGGCAATCCCGGTACGTACCACCTTCTCAACTCCCTCCTTTTTGTTAAACCAGATCTTGAATATGGATATTGGTTGCTAACGCTAAGCAGACGACCGTCAATCTCAAAAAGGTTGAACTGCCCGTAAAACAAATCGTTTCGGGCCGCGTCATCAAACCATCCGGCACCTTGCTCAACCCTGAGAGTCTGAACTTTTACTATCAGTTTGCGAAGGTGGAGGAGGTGGTTCAGAGGATGGAGAGAGACAAGAGCTTGCAGATTAAGAGTAAGCTATAACGTAAATATACTGCTATCTTGCCACAAAGCGGGAAGCAAGAAGAAAGGCGTGGGCCGGTGAGAGGGAAAAATGAACAAGTGGGATACTGTATACAAGCCATAAGATTAGAGTAAAGATTTGAGAGATCTCCAAGAACGATAACACAGGAACATAATTTCTTTTCAATAGTATCTTACAGACGGAGCTGGCTCTACTGGACTGAAGACGCCACATGATTACAACAACACTTTCGATTATACGCGGCCGGCCTCTATTTCTAGGCTCTAATCTACAAACTCCAAACCACTCTCTTGCTAATCCATAGCAGCCGAGCAACCACTCGCTGCACCCCCCTTCCACACAAGCCCTAAAACGGAAACACCACCCTTAAAATCCCAATCCCAATCCTACCTATCCCCTCTTCCCTCTTCCTCCCCCGACCGCCTCCTTCCCCGTTTGCCTTACATCTTCATTAACTACCTCTAGGGAAAACAGCCCGAGATAAGTTCACTTCCTAACACAATGGTAACGAGAGAGCAAAACAGACGCTCCTCTCATTAGCGTTCTACTGGCTACCTAGCTTGTATCAATAAGTCAGGAGAGATCGTATAGCATTGGCGCCCGGAGAGTATAAGAGCCTATTATTGTCTTCATACTCGAGGCCTCTTTTCAGGGAGGACATTAGGAGACGATATCCCTTTACGCCTATGTAGAAGAGCGCAAGAGCGGTACCTATCGAGTAGTAGATTTGGGAGCCGATGGATTTTGAAGGACACTCTATATCTCGGTTGTATCAACCAGATCACGAAACAGGCCGCGAATTATTTTTTTTAGGGAAAAATCGTGAAATATGGTATTACGGTACGCAGTATAGAGAAGAGGGAAAACGATGCCACATGACATAGTGCGTTCAGTCCAGGGGCCTTGGAAAGTACTCAATATCGGAATTTAATTAACCCAATCCCCATGCAAGCTACGGACCTATTTGAAAGTGTTCCACCTCTACAGATACAGCCCATTTGAGACTATTTCACTCCGACAGATGCATCGGTACCCCGTATAATACAATGAATAACCGTCCTTAATATAAGAGCCTAGAACCTTATCCTGGCCTAAACCGCCAACTTCCTAAGCTTCCCCAATTTTCTCATCTTTCTCTATGCATTAGACCACCCAACACAATCAACAAACCCAACACATCAACTCACCTGAACATCCACCTCACTCCTCGCCCTCTTAGCCTCCCTCTCCAACTCAGCCACCTCCTGAGCCCTTCTCTTCTCACCCTCCCTGCGCTCCTGCCTCCGCTCTGACTCTTCCTTCCGCCTCGCTTCTCGATCCTTTTTATCTTTCTCCTTCCTGAGCGCCTTGCTCTCAAACTCGTGCCAATCACCCTTCAACTCCACCAGTTCTTTCGCGCGGCGCGGCTTTGGCTCCTCAATCGTGAAATACGGATGCTCGAGCACATCACTGGCACTCGGTCTCTCATTTGGATTGTATACAAACATCGCGCTGAGCAACTCAAACGCCTGCGGCGTGACGCGATCCTTGTATTTTTCCTCAAAAGTACTGAGTTTCTTCTCCGTGGGGCGCAGCAGCTGGAACCATTGCATATCGACGATGCCGGGCCAGTCCTTAACCGTGGGCGTGCCGAGGACGTTGTAGATTTTGTCCAGTTGGTTGATTTCGCCGCCGTCGCCGGGGAAGATGGCGTGTTTCGTGAAAATTTCGACGAGGACGCAGGCGGCGGACCAGATGTCTACTGCAGGACCGTACTGTGTCTCACCTAAGAGGAGCTCAGGGGACCGATACCAGATTGTAACGACTCTGTTCGTGTAATCGAGCTTTCTTCGCTTGGTATAAAACCGAGCAAGTCCGAAATCGGCAAGTTTCAGCTGTCCAGTGTTGCTAACCAGTATGTTCGCAGCTTTAAT
The DNA here is from genome assembly GCA_010093945.1 of Delitschia confertaspora ATCC 74209. Lineage (NCBI taxonomy): Eukaryota > Fungi > Ascomycota > Dothideomycetes > Pleosporales > Delitschiaceae > Delitschia > Delitschia confertaspora. The sequence continues at coordinate 62,446 of ML993930.1, read as the reverse complement.
GTCCCTATGAAGCACGCCTCGCCGGTGCAAGTAATCCAAACCTTCAAAAAGTTGCTTTGCAAGGTCTTTCTTTTGGGCTTGGTCGAGAGTGTAGGTAGGGTGGTTCAAGAGCCCCGTAAGGTCATGAGACAGATACTCAAAAACCATGAAGCAATTATTTTGTTCCACCATAATCTCTCGAAGTTTGACCACATTGTCGTGGTTGAGCGATTGGAGGAGTTTGATTTCTCGGATGGCTGTGACCGGAAACTGGTCATTAAGTGAGTAAAGGATAACTCTGTATAGGAAAGGCTTACTTACGCCATCGCGTTCACCGGCCATCTTAATTTTCTTCAAGGCGACCATGTCTTTGGTGTACACATGCACGCCCTTGAAAACTTGTCCATAGGTACCAGATCCAATTAGAGACTCCTCGCCTGGCTTGCGGTAATAGACAGATTTTGACGCTGCAAACTCTGGGGAAAGCGTTGGTCTAGGCTTAGGCCTCTTCCGCTTCACCATCATGGTCTTTGGTGGCTCTGGGGGAGCATCAACGCGCCGCCCTGGGCGAATATCGCTTCGAAGTTCCGGTCGTCGAGTCGAAGCTGGACCAGTTGGCCATGCATCTCTACGTTCCCATGTATCTCTGAGGTCGCGGTAATCTCGAGAGTCACGAGAGTCACGAGCATCGCGGGGGTCGCGAAGATCACGAGGTTCCCTAGGTGAGCGGTAGTCTCGAGGGTCCCGATAATCGCGCGAATCCCTCGTATCTCGAACATCTCGTGGTTCCGGTGGCCGCTGACCTGATTTCCTTTCATAATAACTGTCATACTTGTCATCATAGCGACGATCCCGATCCCGATCCCGATCCCGATCCCGATCCCGCTCTCGCTCCCGTGCCCTGTCCCTATCTCTATCACTCTCCCGTTCTCGCTCCCTTTCGCGGTAGGATCTATCCCGCTCGCGTTCGCGGTCACGGTCGCGAGGATGTTCGATTCTGTCAAACGTGGATTTAGGAGGATCTCGCGGGACTGATCGGCCGTTCGCAGTAGTGGATTTGGAGTCTCTGGGTGCATCTTTGGGTGCGTCTTTGGGGGGAGCTTCTGACTTCGATTTGGAAGGAGTATCTGGCTTTGCTAAGCTTGCCGGTGGTACAGGATTCTTGGTCTTCAGCGAGAACCCAAAACCTTTCGGTTGAGAAGGAGCTGTAGGTGGAGCGCGCTTCTCGGGCGGAGGCATTGACTTCTCCTTTTCCTCTTTAGTATTCTCATCTTCAACCCGTAGATCTTTTGAAGGCCGGAATGGATTATCTTCTTCATCAACTGAAGCTGTGGTAGTAGGCTCGGTGCCGGTCAGTGGAGCGGCAGAAACTGCAGGCTGGCCGCCTTGTGTTGTGGGTGTGCGCTCAGCGGTCGGTCGACCACCCCTTGTTCCTCCACTGGGCGTCCAGGAAATATTTGAGAACTGTGTATGAGGAACACCACCGCGGCCCCGTTGGCTGTGCGTGGTAGGGTTGGGTGGGCTCGGGCCAGGACCGGAAATTCTCCGGTCAGGACCACTAAAATGATTACCACGATATGCCCCGCCATGACCGCCACGGTATGGTTGATTCTGAAAGCTCTGCTGCATGTGGTGCTGAGACCCAGAATACTGCTGGTTAGGATAGAACTGACCCTGGGCAGCGCCAGGTGGAGAGTAGTTCTGCGCATACGGAGATTGGTTTGGGGAAAACGATTGCATCGGGGACCTAGAATAATTCATAAGCGAGCTACGGGGCCTGGGGCGGCTGCGGGATACTGACCCTTGATGGCTCTGATGGGGATAGGGCTGTTGTTGCCCTCCCCAGCCACCCCTTGAGTTGGGATATGGCGAGTGCCCTTGGGGGGAGAATTGGTTGGGACCCATGTATTGCGGTGAATGTGAGAAATTGGTATGAGTGTTAATATGAGGCCGAGGCGGCCCCGACTGGTGACGGTATGCTCCTCTCATCTCTGAACCTTCTTCGATGGACTTGGCGACTTCAGTAAGGTGAGCTGATTCGGGACCAACAGAGGCTTTTCTCGCGGATTGTTTGCTTGCTGTGGTTGGTTTTGCAGAATCCTGCTCTTTCTCTAATCTCCTCGAGTTTGTGGGCTTGGACAGAGGTGATCGAGAATATGACCGTCGACGGATGGATTCCTGAGGCGAACGATCCCGCCGTGAATAATGTGGAGAGCTCCTCCGTGGGTACGGTGACCGAGATCGTCTACGCCGTAGGGACCGCGAACGGACGTGCCTCGAATGCCGACTACGGCTACGCTCCACCTCTTTTCCTGGAGGGTTATGTGTCCTTCCCCTCTCTTCACCCAGTGGAGTATGCCTTCGTTTTGCCGGTTTGCGTGGTGAAGACCTCCGGGGAGATTCTTCTCGCCTTGATCTGGGGTCGGGGGTGACGGATCGTTTACGAGCTCGATGGGTATCACGTCTGTAGTGTGAGTCGACGGACAGCGAGCGGCGACGTATCGAGGAAGTCGGAATATACGAGTCAGGTGTGGGACGTCTGGCAGGTCGCTCCCGTTCTGCACGGGAAGAACGCGGGGAATATGCCCTATCTCTAACTCTGTGAGAGGAATCTTCCGGACGCCGGAGCCTCGAAGGTGATAGCTCTACACTACGGCTTCTCCTTCGCTTTGGTCGTTTGTTGTAGTCTCGATGAGGAGATGCAGTCGGGCTGCGATGGCGTTTCGAAGATGGTGAAGTGTCGCGGTGATGGTGGTTGTCACGGCGAGTTAGGTGCGGATGCCTCTCTGAGCTGGGTGCCCTCGCAGTCAAATTGCGCTGCCGACCGTCCCTCGAATCCTCCCTACCACGCCGACGTTCCCGATCTCTGCTTCTACTCCGGTGACGCGACCGGTTCCGTGACTGTTTGGTGAATGAATTGTGGTCGAGGTCGTGGTGGTCCCGTTTGGTGTTCTCCCTCGCAGATGCGCGTGGCGGCGGTGGTGACGGATTCCTGGAAATAGGGAGCAGCTCCCGCGGCGGACGTCCCCTCTCTCTGTCTCTGCTAACCGTTTCCTCTGGTCTCCACTGATCTATCTCCTGGGCTCGTCGCGACCCAGCCATGTAGACAAGCTGTGCATTAGTGGTGGAAGACGGTTGGCCTCAAAGGTGCAGCGAGGTCTGAGTGTCACGGAGGGCCTTTGCCGAAGCGATCAAGAAAAAGGGACCCAACAGCCTCGCCGTGCTGGGAAACAGGAAACAAAGCAAAAAGACCAAAAAGAATAATACCCGCGCCCGCTTCGGTCGTCAGTATTCAAGATGCGCGTCTTTGCCTTCGGGTGCAGCAGGTGTTTGTGGTGAAGTGAAAGAGAAGCGTGCAGCCCGCAGTCTCGCTCCAACCCGCTCCCAATCCCGGGGCTCGGAGCAGGCATTGCGGCAAGTGAGATATCAGATGCTCAGATGCTGGCTCACAACCGCAACATCAGCCTCGCCGCCATCTTTCACTGTAGCCTCTATCCATAAGTTCCCTTCTTCTGCCTCTCGTCTCACGTCTTCACTAATACCCCCTTCACTACTGCCACTAGAGGCTAACCCAACCGGCCCTCATGGCGCGTTTACAAAGCTATCTAACAGAAATGAACAAGACTATGCAGGGGATTACACTGCACAGGAAGCTGATTACGACAACCCTGGGCATTGAATGCACGAGGAGCTCGTATGGGTCGTTCGATCCAACTGCACTAGAGCAGCATGGCCAAGTGTCTGGCAGCGTTCTGTCGTCTTATAATGAACCTCGTTGAGCACGGATCGAAGGGTGTTGGTAGATAGCAAATGCCGTAGATAGTCGGCCAGAACGAGCGTCTGCAAAAGCAGCTGAGAAGTTGAGTTACAAGACTCTTGTGACAGAATGATACCGCCAACTGCATCCCACAATAAGTCCCATAAAGTTGTTGATAGTTTCAAAGAGGGAGCACTTCGGTCCGGCACCTTCACCGTCGCATATGCGCGAAGCGAACAAACGGACTTAGAGAGACAGAAGGTCTTCCTCGACCACCAGCTTTAAAGTCAGAGTAATAAGTTAGTGAACATGAATGAGGATGGCTCCATAGACGGAGCACATGCCATCAGTTCAATGCCAAGTCACGAAACCTTCCTCCATATCGTGATACCGAATCGTAGGCCAGGCCCGCAATATCAGCCACCAAAGGTGCTATCGAAGATTAAAGGAATGGCCGCTCCAGCAACGTCTTAGTCGTTCGCTGAATGAGGGTGGATCGAATTCGAGAGCAGTTAAGCCCTTCAAATGGTTGATCAAGGTGGGCGCGAAATGTCTGTCTGTTGGGGGTCAGGGTCCCCTTTCGCCAACCACCGCGGCCCTTCCATCTGTTCCCGAAACATCATGTTATCCAAATGGTTATGCTCTAGATGGAGAATCGAGGAGCGCGATGAGTACCTAAGTGAGTGACTGCTGCGACAAATGCTGCGGCTTTCCATCAACGCGAAAGGCGAGTCTTTCCAATCAGCATTTCTCGCGGCCGCACCGCTCACTGTAACACTATGAACCGGGCGTTCACGAACTAAAGCGATAGCTATTGGATACATACCTGCATCGACACTAGAAAGCGGTGGTGCTGAACGAAACTGGGGGATGTGGTGAGGGGTTGGAGTGTGCGATGGACGTCGAAGGTTGCTTGGTGGAGCAGGTGGTTGAACGGTGCCAGGTTCGGCCATCAAGCGCGGACCCGGCTGATCCCGTGATCTGGCCACCCGCCATGACCCGCAGCCGCAGCGACGTCAATCGTCGAATCGGGGTCCGTTCGGTCACTGGGGCCCGGAATTTCATCTTCGGAGGAGGAAGCTCATAAAAACTACTCCTCCCCGCATACCCCCAGCATGATATATTCAATTCGCAATACTTTATGAAGCCCTCATTTTCCGCTATTCAATTCTAATTACCAAACAATACCAACCGTCTCGACTTTTCTCATCAATTTCCCCAAAGTTTTCTGTATCGCCCCACCATAATGGACTCACCTCCGTTCCGACCAAAACCAATTCCCTCCCACCTCACAAACGGACATTCGCCTCTAGCCATGGCCACCGAAGCCCGTGACAAGAAAGAAAGAGATTCTCTCAAGGCTGCGATAGAATCGTCAAGTACCCGCGGTCGACAACCCATAAATTTCGACAGTCCCAACGGACACTACTCTAGATCGTCTGCGCCGAGTACGGAGCACCGAAGTCTTCACGACAGACCCAGTCTGATTCACTCCGAGATTGAGGAGGAATACTTCAATAATGGTGCGCCACCTACGCCATTGGCGACAAGCCGCGCGCAGAGTCCATATACCCAACACCCCACCATAGACTTTGACGGTTTGAGCTGGCCGAGTGAGTTACTTCAGTGCCATTTAGAATGTATAGAAGCTGACTAGCTGAAAGGTCGCGGTACTCGGGAGAGGAAAGAAGCCAGTGAAGAAGAAAAAGAACAACGGTTGGCGAAACTGACTGGAGCTGTCCGAACAATACTAGAGTGCGTCGGTGAAGACCCGGATCGAGAGGGTCTGCTCGACACGCCGGAGCGCTATGCGAAAGCCCTACTATTCTTCACTAAGGGATACGAGGAGAATCTCCGCGATATCGTCAATGGCGCTGTGTTCCATGAGGACCATGATGAGCTGGTTATCGTCAAGGACATCGAGATTTTTTCCTTGTGCGAGCATCATCTGGTCCCATTCATGGGGAAGGTTCGTAATTCAACCATCTCGCCCCGAAACCGAAAACTAACTACCTCAGATGCATATTGGTTACATCCCCAACCGCCGCGTCATCGGCCTCTCTAAGCTCGCCCGCATCGCCGAAATGTTCGCGCGCCGCCTCCAAGTCCAAGAACGTCTAACCAAGCAAGTCGCCCTCGCCCTCTCTGAAATGCTGCAACCCCAAGGCGTAGCGGTAGTCGTAGAATCCAGCCATCTCTGCATGGTCATGCGCGGGGTGCAGAAAACCGGCGCTAGCACCACTACCAGTTGTATGCTCGGCCGCATGCGGTCAACGGCTAAGACGAGGGAGGAGTTTCTGAATTTAATAAATAGGAAGTAGATGGAGGCACTAGGTATAAAGCGATCCATGTTCGCTCCGAGTTCCAATTGGGGTCCGCCAGTATATACTTTAGGAATGAGGTTTTGAAAGAATCTCTATATTCATTTATGGCCGGCCGGTTTGGTGTTAAACGGGAACAGGAGTTGTTAAAGGTGTTCATCCACTCTAGGTAGGGTTTGGGAGGTATTTTCACTGTTTTGTTTAGACAAATGCATTGCAGCATCCGCCTTCAACAGGCTTATTTTATGAAATCACACCATCATTCATTGTCTTTCCCTCTTCTATTGTTTCCCGATTTTTATCTATATCAGGATGTATGCCATTTAGATAGCTGAATATAGGTAAAACTGACTCTTCTGTATAGTGAGCTCTCATCGTTAGAGGTTAAAAGACTGTTTAGAGCCGTTGATGGTCGATTTGGGTTGCAGGCAGAAAGTCTGCCGGATTACTTTACTGCCTAGTAGGACTTATATTGTAAGTATGTCATTATTCACTACATTCTTACTTATTACTCCCCTTTGTCCAGGTTAGAACTCCCTACTCCCCGGGTCATGCAGAAGGCAGAGAGTCCGATTAGCGTAACAGTTATTGATTAGTGGAGAGACTGCGCTGCAGAACATACGCCGATATTAAGGTTGACGTGACAGCCTTCTTTAATAAGCCCGGAAGGCTGTTTAAGAGGACGAAGTACGAAACGTTTTCCAGTTCTCCGTTACACATTATTATACTCTGGTCTCTTAAGCATATTCGGATAGCTTTCCTTCGTTTGCAACCTCTTGCAGTTTAAACCGAGCAGAAATGGGTAAAGAGCGGTTACAAATACCATTGGTGCATCTTCCAGCTAGTTAGGACCTCCATTAGCCCAGTGGTTTCCATGCATCACTACTCCAGCAAAAGACAGGTCCTCAGGAGACCATTACCTTTTTCTACCCCACCCGCCTAGCTGTCTCCGGAACCTGGCATGAATGCGATGCTGGTTACCTCTCACCTCCCACCAGGTCATTAACGGAGAAGAAGGAGTCCAGTACTGGCTAGCAAAACCAATGGATCAACACATATATTCGAAGGGCACATCCGACGGAAGTGTGTGATTCGAGTCGTCTGGATTACCATCCATCTAAACAGCCCCCTCATGGGACGTCGACGCGCCTCTTTAAGAAAAGTTGCGGCGCTTTAGGGCAGCAGTTCCTTTATTGATATTTGCAGATACCGTCCACCGGTATAATTCCTAAGATCCAAAGAGACATATGGGGAAACCTACTTCTTCTACAACCACTCCAAGGTCGCCATGAGGTGGACCCAGAAACCCGAGCCCGGAGTCACCGGCATCATTTGCGTCATGGACCAAAGCAAACCCCAAGTCATCCAGGATCTCCTTGAGTAGGATTTCGTCCAAGGCCTGGCGGATCTAGAGATGGTTCCCACGCTGTTCCGCGCTATCATGTATAGCCAGGAGATCGATGCTTGTGCCAAGAAGCGGAAACATCGTGAGGGAAGTCGAAATAAGAAGGCAATTCATAATTGGGCTTGCCGCTCTGGAAACGCTGCGAGGGAGTAAATGACCACCTGTCTGACCAGTCATCCAACACCATTTCTAATCTCACCCGCAGCTTGTCCACTTAATAACAACCACCGAGGAAGCCAGCTCTCGAAAGGTCGCCATGGACATCTGTCTCATAGCAACAATTACCCAACACGAGGCCCAAAGTATGAAAGCCCTCACCGGCATGACCATGATATTCGTGACGTGGGCTTTTGTATCATCACAGTTCAGCACGCCGCTGTTTGAATGAGAAAATGTGGATAAGGGCCAGGCTATAACTTCCACCCACTTCAAGGTCTGGACGTCGTGGTGGGACGGAGGTAGGGAATTTGGATGCGCAGAGGGCGGCTGTGGTGAGCTAAATTCAATTGTCCGTAGCTCTGTTGAGTAAGGTAGGGCTGTTTATATATAAACATACCCTAGCCAGCATCTCCTCACTTATTCCTTTTATCTATTCATGTCACGATATTGTTAATACCCTCTAATTCACGATAGCGCGGCACCCTCACTTGCCACCAGCTGTCACGGTGAATAGCCTCGCTTCTCAACTTCTATTCAGATTTCTATTCAGCACCATCCCAATAGACTTTTTGCCTCCTTACTATTGTTCATGACTCGATTGGACCTTGGAGGCCACGAGCCTCTTCTCTACTTCAAAGTCTCTTCCAAAATTTATCTTCGGAGCTCTTTTCCTCTACATTTGCTTCCCACCACGTTAACCGCGCCATAACAACGCGATGTCGCACAACAACATGTATCCTCAATTTCCGAAAATTCACGGTGGTCAGAGTCAGGGTCAGACCCAGGGACAGGGGCAGGGACAATGGCTGTGGCCAAACCAGGTTCAGAATCAAGAAGACCCAGATCAAGACCAAGCACAGAATCAAGATCAAAATCAAGATCAAAATCAAGTTCAAGGTCAAACGCACGGCCAATATCCGGACGAAGCTCAATCGCTCGCTCAAATTCAAGCTGTTCCAGTTCAGATCCAAGTCGCCCACGCTCAAGTGGCTCAACAGCAAGCTGCTCAAGTAGCAGCGCAAGCCAGTCATGGACCTCTGCTGTTCAGTTATGGAACCCCTCACCACGCTCAAGCAGCTCCGCCCATTCAAGGTTTTCAACAAGGTCAGGGAGCTCTTCAACCAGGCCAAGGTTTCCCACCGAGTCAAGCTCAAGGCGACTTTTCCCAAGGTCAAAGTCAAGGCTCTATGAACCCCCTTCTAACTATCCTCCACGCACCACCACCACCCCCTGGTTTCGACATCATGGAACCCCATCGCCTCTATCCAGCTTCACAGGGAAACTCTAGTTCTTTACCCATTATAGGAAACTATCATAATTCACCCCCGCAACGGAACTTTTCAACCGGGTTTCCACCCGCTCAAGGGAACTTTCAATGTGCACAACCTCAAGGAAACTATCCGCTCCCGCAAGGAAGCTCCCTTCCGCCTGTAGGATACTATCCGCCTCCGCAAGTGTACCCTCCGTTTGCTCATGGTACCTTTCCGCATGGTCAAGGAGGCTCTCGGTTTCCATCTAATCAAGGCTCCTTTCTTTCTAACCAGAGAGATTTTCCACCCGCTTCAAATGCGTTTCCCCTCCGTCAGAATGGATTTACATCCGGTCAAGCAGGCTCTGGCTTGCCTTCCAACCAAGATAGCTATATATCCAATCCAGGTAGCATTACAAACAATCAAGGGAGCTCCACGCCCGCTCAAGAAAGTGCCCTACCTCTACCAGACCAAGGTCACTCTGGTTCCCCACCAATTATCTCTCCTTCTGGGCCAGCGCGCTTCGTACCAGGCGGCGTTTTCTTCCAACCCCCCTCTTCTGCCCCAGGACAACTCCAACCCCAAAACCGCAAAAAGCGTCCAGCAACCCGCTCTCCTTCCCCCTCAGAAATCACCTCAAAACCCCTTATCCTCCGCCGGAAGCGCCACCGCGGCCCACCGCAAAAACCCATTCACAAATATATTCCCAACCCCGCCTACCCTAATGCCGCAATATGGGCCACAAGCAACCAGCCCTTCAACATCTACCAAGCCATAATGCGGCATCCAGATGTAAAATACCAATTCATGCTCCGCCTCCCTCCAAAATCCTTCATTGACCTCCACGCCATCGATAAACGCTTCCACTACATCGTCTGTCAAAAATACAGCTCCCTCATGCACGACTTCGCCGCCCACCACGCCCCAGACGCCGCATTCTGCATGCCCGGCCATCTGTTCCCCGACCTCTGCATTAGCGACCCGACGCTCAAGCCTATGGACAACCGAGCGCAACTCGCGCGCGATGTTCCGAGTCTGCGCTGGGCACAGATGGTGATTTATCGGGAGAGAGTTGTACATGATATTTTGACTACGCTGGCACTCGCCGGATTGCACGTCCCAAGGGCGACGACTAGGGTGCTGTTGAAGTTCTGGGCTTGTAATGAGCTGCCGACGCAGGGTCAGCGGGAAAATTTTTTGGCGGATAAGAGTATCTGGAGTGACGCAGAGTTATTCGTCTTCCGGCATTTTTGCGTGAAGCTGGACATGGCGATCTCGAACCCAGTCTTCGGGCGCGGAGCATGTCGACTTAGTCGGCTTCTGCTCTCGCAGAAGAGTTGGACGTTGTTGAGGGATTTGTTGATTGGGCAGCGTATGGAGACGTTGGAGGGTTTGGGGGAAATAATGATGAGGACGTACCAGACGGAGGATATGGATGTGGAGAGTCATCCGATATTGGCGGATGAGATTGAGAGTGGGGTTGTTTTGCATGAATGGGGGTTGCTCACTAGAGAGAAGGGGCTTTTCGATCATGATGTTATGCAAACATCCGTTCGATTGTTGGAGAAGGAAATCATCAGGAGGGGGTTAAGAGTTGATCGGTGGATTCCGCAGATGGTTGTTTGGGGTTTCATTAGACCGAAGACGGGGGAGAACATTCCCAGTGCGGAGGTGAAGTGGGAACGCACTTTTGAGCAAGGAAGGATGAGTATGAGGAGGAGGGTTGTGTTGCCGGATGAAGGGTTTCCGACGAAGAAGGTTATGGATGGGGCGGTTGAGGAGATGATAAAGAAGGTGAGGATGTTTTGATGGGTAGGATGGATCTGGTTGGAGCTCTATGCCAGTATGTGGCATGGTCGAGATGAACGAGGTTGAGATGTCATTAATGGACTGGATGATGATACGATAAATGACGGGCTTGTATAACGAATCAGAATTTGCCCCTGAAATCACTGCCGTTTAACAAAATATCGAATCGTCAAAGGTTTTCGGAACCATTTAGTTTCCTGATGGAATCGTCTCTAGCACGTGCTTATCAAAACAAGACTCGCAACATCACCAGATGCGAACCCAGTTTTGGCCGTCCGCCAGTCCAACTAACTATATTTGTGTTTTTCTACAAGCCCAAAAGGACCCAAAAGCATGCGCATACACTGACTCTGAGCCACCCTCAGTCAGCTTTGTTCTAGATCAAAGCTAAAAAAAATCATTATTTCCCTTTTTAGGATGTATACAGGCAGGAGGAAGAGCGGAGGGGGATTGATTCCTCACCTCATGACGCCATTCCATCTGATTGACCACATACCTCTTCCTTGCTTAGTGGTGGGAAGCTCTAAAAACTTGTTCATCCGGTTTAACCGCGACATCTGTGGAAAGAGAGGACGTATACAATTAAAGAGAAACGGAATCTCTTTTAGTCAAATATTCAAACTGTCCCGGCGAATTCCCCTCCCTGTGACCCTGTTTCTCTTCACATTTAAGGAGCAACCTTTTCTAAGCTTCATTGAGATCAATGGGTTTGAAAAGGCAAACCGCCTCACCACAAGAAGTGGCACAAATAAACAGGGTGCTGCAGATAGTAGAGTCTTCTGATCCATCTCATTATTGTAGATCTTATTTGCTCCAGGGCTACCTGGTAGGAGACATAGAGGAGCAAATCTAAGAAAAAGAAATGCCAAAATGATATATCTTAAGTGATGGCAAATTAAAAGTCGCCTTTTAATAGACAGAATAAACGGACAGAAAGTACTCAGCGAGAAGAACGGATTTAAGTAAAACGCTACAGGCTTATGCTGATAAGTTTGATAGACAGCACAAAGAAGAAGAAGAAGAAGAAGAAGAAGAAGAAGAAGAAGAAAATGCATCTTTTCTTCATGTAATTTGCACCTCCGCTTTGGGGGAGCTAGAATAATCGGCCCCTACCTTAGGAATGAAAGGACGCAAGCCGAAATAAGAAACTCTAGGAACGACCGCCTAGTTGGAGGTAAAAAGAGAGACGGATATCGCTATACATTTGCATTTCAGAATAAACTTATAAGAAAATCACGGTAACTATATACTGATAGGAGAGTCCCTACCCTTCTCGGACCCGAAATAGCGTTTCCCGCCCTTACTCTTCAAGCCTACAAGTCAAACCTCGAAACCCCAGTCACCTCTAGACCTTACAAACGCCTCACCGTCACATACACAATCAGGCCTTAGTTCTCCTTTATCCCTATAAAGTGTATAATACAAGTACCTACCGTATACTGCTATATACATGCCCTACCATGTTCAAACTGTGTGCAGCCGAAAGCGGAAAACCCATGTCCACCCCCTGGACAACTAAGCAAAGACGATGTTGCAATGGTTGGGTCATCGAATGTGAGACCAAACCCTGGGTATCATGAAGAGATTCATTAGGACATGAATCATGACGAGAGTCAAAAGGAAAAGCCGCCCTTCGCCATCCGCGCCAATATCAACAACCCCCTACTAGAAGCGTTCCCTGAACCTTCAAGTCCACCATTACGCCCTAATTCGCGAACCCATCGCCCACGACCTCCTTCCCCTTCCCACTAACCGCCTCTCCCTGCCCATCCGCCGAATGCGCAAAAGCTTGCTGGATGCCCGGGCGTGGCTTACTCGCGATATCAAGTTCGGCAAATTTCGGCCTTGCGAGCAGGATGTTCACTCTAGCGGCATTGAACACCTGCTCCGAAGGAGGGATTGAAACAGCGAGGTTTGTGTTTTCGGTCAGCCGTGTGATAAAGAACATGAAGCGACCGGTTTTGATCTGCATTTCACTGAAGTTGGCGCTGCCGGCCGGAATGCCGGTGTGTTTGCTAAGGGAGGTCAGGTTAGCGGATTTAGGGTCAGGCCGGGAGAAAGGAGAGACAGGTACGGGAATTTGTCGAAGGTGGAGGGAGGAAAGAGAACTTACGCCATAGATTGCTTATGCGTCTTTAATATACTCGAGATGCGCTCAAACCGGTCCGTAAAGGGGTTTTGAGACTCCAGCCCCCTGGTAACATGTGTAACCATAAGACAAGTGGTCCGCTCGTAAAGAATGAGTTCTCGCGCATCGATAACGTCGGCAAGTTGCTGCAGCAGATTCTCGATGGTCGAAGCATTCGGAATGAGGAAATAGATAATCTGCGTCCAGGCCTTATACAGACTCTGGTCCCAAATACTTGTTGGAAAGAACTCAACACTATCCCTGAACCCCTCTGACGCAGACCGAATATACTCTGCCCGCTCCTCAAATAACGTCTGACGCAACCGTGCCTGCACCAAATCCATTTTGTGGATCAGACAGAAGACTTTGGCGCCGGGACTGCATTCTTCGAGCGCGCGGATGATATTACTGTAGCTAATGACGTCCGCCTGAAACTCGCGGGACTCGATATCGAAGACGAAGATAAGAACAGCGACGGAGCCGAAGACGTGGGTGCGCTGGTGCGTGAGATAGTTTTCAACGAAACCGTCCTGTCTATCGGGGAGAAGGTCCGTCAGGTTAGCCCTTCAAATGAGTTGTCTTTGAACCCAAACTTCAAGGGGGAAAATGGATGAAGTCTCAGAACTAACCCTCCACAGTCCCATAGGTTCAACATGAGGTTGCCCATGAACTTGATGTTGCTGTGCTCCACGTCGATGGTGGCTCCGAGGCGGCGGACATCTTTGGCGACGTAGTTGCTGAAGACGATGGAGCGCATGGACGATTTACCGGCTCCGCTCTTGCCCATCAACAGGACCTTCCGCTGCTTCTGCCTCTTTCCGGTATTCATGGTGTGCGTAATCAACGTTGTCGTGCATGCGGTTGTAGTAGTTGATGTTTGGCGATGTGGGAGGGGATGTTGGAGCTCGAAGGGATCGCTGCTGTTTCCCCAGAGCACCTGTCATCCCGCCCCGCTCCGCCCAAAATTGCTTGGCACAGAAAAATCTCGTAATTAGTCACGTGTAAATGATTCATTCCACGGACATACTGCTTTAGGAAAGTTTCAGGAAAGTTTAAAGAAAAATATATCTGCATCCCAGTCTAGTTAGGTCACATACTAAGGTCGATGTCACCAGTACCACAGCTGATGGATTACTGAGTAATCGCCAAATGGAAATGTGGGCAGCCAATGTCCATCTCCAAGCTCCCAACCGCCCCAGTCCGGCATAAATTTCACCTTTTCTTATACATTGGTCCTAGATCCGTAGACAACCAGAAAGAAATCAATGAATGATCTATTCAACATGCGAGCAAGGACAAAAAAGTTCGTATGCTCTCTAAATCGTAACTTGCGGCGAATAAGACATTAAGTATCGACACGAAGTAGAGCTGCTTAAGCTGATGTGGTCCGAAGATCCCAAGTACTTTTGGTACTTGATAAGGAAAACAAGCGACGCTGCAACAAGAATGGGACCGGCAGCAGGTCCATAACGCGTCAAATCGAATCGAGGCAAAGAAATCGAAGCTCAAGGGTATCTTAGAAAACGGTCCCGTCGGATAAGATCATAATAGGTGGCTCCTTAGTGTTCGGCCGCGACACCTCAGCGATTTCTCGTCCACCCTGTGGATGGTTAGCAAATAATTGCGATTCCAGGAACAAACTGCCTACCTTCCAGGTTCCGGCTTCAAGCATTTGTGCTAAGCTCAGCTTGTCATGCCCGCTCAAGCCGAGGAGAGAATTGACCTCTGCCAAGAGCTCATCCAAAAACCCAACTGTGACTGCGCGCCATTCAACAATGACATCGTCATCAGCTGTGAAGAGTGGCACAACCTCCATGTTTGGCTGCCCCTTCAGCTGAGCATTCTTCTGATACTGAGCCAGTCCTCGCTGAGTGTCCTCGGGTTTCAGGGTCAAAAGACCAGTGTCGACCAGGAGGCCGCCATTGCGGTATTCGGGAAGGCCAGTTAGCAGTTCGCTTCCAGCAAAGTATACGTTCAACAACTTCGTCATCGGAACCATTAACGAATACGTCAGCCACTGAGTGAGTTTATGGAAAGGAACAATATTTTCCCAGGGATGAGTAGGGTGAGATGGCATAACAGAGCAAGGCCAAGCATCACCAATTGAAACGCCGTCAATCTGGGTCCTCGTAGATGGCCAAATGGGCGAAAGACCATCCATCAGGGTGGACCACAAGGTGGGAAGAGGGATAATTGGGACGGACGATGCCTGGGTTGAGGGATGCGAGAGCAAGTAGTCTAATGCCAGTTAGTCTTCTTCTTTCAACCAGCTATCAACCTGGATGATCATACCAAGCATATTGCCCGGTCGAGCCTCCAGTCCAAAAACTTCTTGATTCTGCAAGGCATCAGAGAGTCTCATCAGAAGACCGGTGCGACCTTCGAGACCATCGATGGGGTTGTCCTCGGTCACTTGAAGGCCACGAGCCATAGCCGCAACGTCCAGTTTCTTCAATCCTGCGCTATCGACCTGGCACGGTTCACTGGGGTCGCTGCTGAAAAGACCGGCTTTGAACATTTCCAAGCTGGCCACTGCCAGACCTTCGCTTCGGCGATAGATTTTCCCCGACTCTTTGCTCTTGTACTGCCATTTGGTACCAGCACCGGCATCTAACAGGACGGATACGAGGAAAAGATCAATCAAGCGACGCGTCCTCTCCTGGTTGTCAACAGTCGAAGGCCATGAGGCCAGAAGCTGATCGATGCGGGGGCGGCCTCCCACCTCGAAATGTTGCCAGCGACCATGGGGAGGTATCGAGGAGTAATCGGGGGCATAATCTCTCTATCACATGTCAGTTAGATATTGCCATCTTTCGAGAGTGGTGCGGGAAAGCAAGCTCACCTTAATGATCATGACCACATAACCTGCCGTGTCCTGGAACTTTGACATGTCCACCGTAAAGTGCTTTAACTGGTTCTTCTTGGCTTTTTCAAGCACCAGCCGAGATCGTTCCCTGACAGCATAGATGCTCCGAAGGTAGGCAGCGGGGTCCAAGGCTGGGTCAGGCGCTCTGGGGAGGGGTACATCTGGAATAGGGACTGGAGTTTTGGACCCGTTCGCGGAGCCTGGGAGAGCAGGGGACTTGAGTGAGCCATTGGAGGCATTAGAGAGGGAGTCGGCAGAAGGCATGCCGGGCTTGGAGCTCTTTCGACCAAAGAGACGCATATCGAAGACTCACTCGGAGGGGAAGAGAAACCTTTGAAGTAGTACAACGACAACGCAGAAGCCCACGATAAGAATTTTGGTGAAGAGGTAATGAGAATGGATCGGCCTTGTCAGCCACGGTCGAGACGAACGAGAACGAGCGTCGATCAGCAAGAGCTTCCGGTGGGACGAGTGAAGGGATAGGGTGCGGGCGTCGATCTGAGCGTTGCGGTGCGGAGAGGGAGCCGTGGAAGCATGGAAGCCTGAGCAACGGTTGGTGGGAGCAGCGCGGACTCGCGCTGGGCAGCCTGGGCTTGAATGCGGCACAGCGGCCGGGTTCAGGGATTGATAATCAAAGAAGACCTCGGGAGGGGACCTGCAGCCGCGAAGCTCAACAAGAGCGTGGGATGGATAATTGCCACGAGTTATGGGAGTCACAAGTACGAGTTCATAGAATACGGAGAAAGTACGCAGCAACATCAAGCAGTGAGAAGGGTGTGCGCCCGATTGTGGAGTGCGCATTATTACAGTCTGTGTTTCTACATCAACCCAAGCGAGAACCGTTGAGAGTCAGGGGAGAGGGAGGGGTGAGAAAAGCAGTGCCGCGATGGGGTTTCCCCGAAACTTCGAAGAGAGTCGGTCGCAGGAATGTGAACCCAACAGGGTTCGGCGGCTGATGAACGCGGTTAGCCTAATAGCGGCCGTAGCGAAGCCCTATCCATGTTGTGCGGTGTTACTTCAGACCTCAGACCACAGACCTCGGACCATATCTCGATATAGCCAATATTCAGCATTACTTCCTCCAGTACACTCAGTCCTCACTTCTTCGAAATGCTAGTGCTACTACATTGTAGGGTGAAATTACATCACCGAGGATCATCGACTCTACCTTTTGCTGCTCCTGCTGAATTCGTTTTGGTGCTCGTTCGCCGAAGTGGGGTGAAAAGACTGGGATTCCCGCAGCCCTCATACCGCCAAACGCCAGACGCCAGCCTCGCCAGCTTCCCATGCAAGGCGTCATCTTTTTGTGAATATGACAAACTGGATGGAGACGAGTCAGCTTGGACGACAGGAGTGCGCTGTGCTGTGAAATTCGTGTCTTCTCTCGTTGCGTCGTGTTTGGGTCGTCTCTGTTGTGTGTGCGCGGAAGCAACTCTCACTCTCCATCTGGTAAGTCTCCAATAGCGGCCCGCCTTCCAGCGATTAGCCCTCTCTAGCACTATAGGCCTAGAAGGTCTAGTTAAAAGTCAAAAGCCCCGCCAGCACTCACTACACAAGACTAGACAATCTTATCGAAGCCCCGCCTAATCTTGGAGTGACCTGGCATTGCTAAAGTGCATTTCTTTCCTCTATCAAGACGTTACAATCGAGCTACAGAAGAGGGGTAGGAAGCGTTACGAAGTCGGTGTACCTCCTCCGGTAGAGCCCTATCTCTCGCCTCTTGTGTCAGTCTCTTGAAGAGAGCATAAGAGCATGAGTGTCCACTCTTACGTACATGGGGCATCTGAGCCCGTACGTAGTGTGAATCTTCCCCAGATGAATCACTGCCGGCAGAATCTGGCTTAAAATGGGGATCTATATCCGCAACCTTCATGCGCTGAAGGCGAGATTGCTGCCTTTTAACAGAGGCCGACGCCCCAGGCCTATCCAGAACGGCAATGGTACTGTGGTTGACTCGTGCAACTGCGTTATCCAAAACGTAATCGCAAGTACGATACCTCTGAAAGTGGGCCTATCTTCCGACAATCCCATGTACCAGAAGCTCGCCATCAATCAACATCGCAGAATAAATTGACCTTGCTTAAGTCATTGACGGCTTAAAATACCCATGAACTTAGCCATTCGACTTGACTCTTGAGCAAACGACTAGGTATCGGAAAAGCGCTCCCTTGAGTTGATATGCTTGGTTGTGCAGCATACAACATACTCTACTCCGTACTGTAGAAGGCCCTTCAAATAGTAATTGGAAAACAACACCTTGTCCCCTCTGTAGGTTTCCATGAAATTGTATGGAAGATTTGAAAATTGGCTCAGAAGGCAACGAGGCGATGGGTGTCGTCAGCCTCCGTTCAAGCCAGGGTCTGTGGCTTGACTCTTGTGGCGTAATGAGCGTGCCACAAACCACCTCTCATGGGGTTCGGCGACAATAACCCAACATTCATCACCAGCATTCGACACTCTCATGATTAGATACCTCACTCTTCAAGGCTACCCTACTCTAACCGCCTACAATGGATGATCTCGCTGGCCTGGATTGGTCAGCACCTAGCAATACAGCACCGAAACCATCCGCATCACCTTATGCTCCTTTCCGCCAGAACCCCTCACCGCAGCTTTCTGCTCGCTCAACGCCTCTCTCTGCACAGCAGTCAGGGAACAATCCAAATCCCAGCCGAGTATCAAAACTGCCATCGAAGCCAGCAACTCCAGCAAATGACAGTTTCGCCGGCCTAGTGTCCTTAAATTCGGCCAAACCCGCTACAACTCAGCTTTCACTACAAGAACGCCAGAAGCAATTGCAAGAGGAGAAACTACGGCAGGAGACGGAGCGCCGGAAGCAATATGATGCACATTTTGGAGGAAGTGGCACCGATTTCCTTGATACATTGGGCAGTGGTAAAAACACACCTGAACCAGCAATATCTGGGCGACATCAGCCGGGAAGCAGTGGCCCTGGAGCTCAGTCACTGTCTAGAACGATAAATAAACCCTTTGCTGGCTTAGATACCAGATATAACCGGCCTCGGCAAGCTTCACCGGTGGAGGATGACCTACTTTCGGCTTTCAGTGCTGCAACTCCTGTTGACGCTTCGAGCCACTTTCCTCCTTCCTCGTCGCTTGAGAGCGGACGTAGCACTCCTGCTCAAAATGTGCAATCATCGCTAAGTCATACGTCTATTCTCCAGAAGCCTATGAACCCATTTGAGGATGATGACGACCCTTTTGGCCTCAACCATCTTGCTCAGAAACCTGTCTCCACTGTACAAGCACAACCGGTACTGAACGATGATGATGATATCTTGGGCCTACTTAGCAAACCAGTGTCGGAGTTTCAGAATACTTCAGAGCAGACTCAATCGCCGGTATGTGATGATGGGTTTCGAGAAGATACCCCGCCCCGAGGGGCAACTGATCCGCGCGATAAGGCGGTTGCAGAGTTGGTGGATATGGGTTTCCCAGCAGACAAGGCTGCTCGTGCGCTAGCACAGACCGAATCAGGGGTGAATGTTCAGGCGGCTGTAGGTTTGCTCTTGAATCAAGCTCACGAGGAGGCGCGGCAGAAGACGCAGGGTCGTAATACGAGCAGAGGACGCCGTAGTCCAGAAGTGCAGACTGAGAGACAGCATCGAAGTAATGGAAGGCCCAGTGCAAGGGATACAAGCTCAGGTGGATCAGTTCCAGCGTGGATGAAGGGCAACGAAAACCGCACCCGCTCAAGTCAGCGTAGACAAGACAACCAAACTCCCGATTCTGAAAAGGACGTCGCGCAAATCGCATCCGACATTGGAAGTACTCTCTTCAAGTCCGCAAACTCCTTGTGGAAATCTGGTCAGAAGAAGGTACAAAGAGCTGTAGCCGACTTCCAGCAGGACGGTGACCCCAGTGTGCCCAAGTGGATGAGAGATGCCCAGGTCCAAACTCAAAAGTCTACCCCACGTGATGATTCTCTTCCACAGCTGGGAAGACCCCAAAGAGCCACTCCAGCGGCAGCCATTCCTAGCGTTACCGATGAAGCTCTCTTGCTGGAGTCCGGAGGTCGTCCAACAAAACCCCCGCGGCCGAGCTCGAATCACGCTCCTGATTCATATGCCTCACGGCAACCACGGGAAAACACCCCGAACAACAATCCGTTTACAAACCGGACGTCTACACAATCGCCCTCCTTCCCACATAGGCCTCAAAATAGTGACAAACGGCCATCCGCGAAGTTGACCCGTCAAGACGTCGAAGAGCAAAGTGCTCAAGCATATATTAGCCCTGCTCGACGGAAAAAGGCTACGCCAAAGCCAGATGATATCCCTTCCCAAAAGCCTACTCCTTCGCCAAACTCTACACGCCAACCGACGCTCGCTCAATCTAATAACCCATTCCTTCAACAGACTGCCCGGCCTACATCGCGAAGTCCAGCCGTAACGCCCCCTGTGCAAAAATCGAAGCCTCCACCTCGACGGATTCCTCCTGCTTCATCTTCTGCTCTTTCGTCGTCTACGGCGTATCGACAGAAGGGATCAGAAGCTTTCAAACGAGGAGACTATTCAGCAGCCCACACCTCTTATACTGCTGCTTTGGCCCCTCTTCCCCAGAACCATCCAGTCGCCATCATCGTGCTATGCAACCGTGCTGTGACGAATATCAAAGTAGGGGATCCAAAGGCTGCTGTTTCCGATGCAGATGCAGCTCTAGCAATCATTGGGGAATTAAAGGGGGAAGGCGAAACGATTGCATTAGGTGGTACCGAAGGGGATAAGGAGATGAAAGACTTCTTTGGAAAAGCACTCATGCGCAAAGCCGAAGCCCTTGAGCATATGGAAAAGTGGGCCGATGCCGCAAAAGTGTGGAAGGAGGCAGTAGAAGCTGGAGTTGGCGGCTCGATCAGCATTCAGGGGAGAAATAGGTGTGAAAAAGCTGCGGGCGGAGGAAACAAACCCACTACAGCCCCTGCGAAACGGCTTCCAGTCCGGAAGCCGGCTCCACCGAAACCATCAGCTCTGTCTGACCTTCGAGGAGGACCGGCATCCGAGACCGCAGCTGTGAAGAGGCTACGTGAGGCCAACGTTGCAGCGGAAAAGGCAGACGATGAGAAGTTTGCGCTTACTGATCAGGTGGATAGTAAGTTGACAGCCTGGAAAGGGTCGAAATCTGACAACCTCCGGGCACTACTGGGCTCCTTGGACAAAGTTTTATGGCCTGAAGCTGGATGGAACAAGGTCAATATGGGCGACTTGGTCATGCCTAACAAAGTCAAGATTGTTTACATGAAGGCTATTGCCAAGGTCCACCCTGATAAGGTACGTTTAATAATGAGACAGTGAATATACAATCACTGATTCCTGAAATTAGATTTCGCAAACAGCAACGACCGAGCAGCGCATGATCAGTGCGGCGGTATTCAGTACTTTAAACGAAGCTTGGGACAAGTTCAAGAACGAGAATGGACTTTAATTGGCTTTGGATACGAATGATGATGAGATAGAATAGATAGGCAATTATAGAATAGTGGTATATTAACTCCTTCCACGATACAGGAATACCGATTTACATGTGAAGTCTATATAACGTACAGTGCAATCACTGACTCAGGAAAAAACGATGAAATGTTCTACATCACCATTTTGACCACAGACCGCGGTGTTGCGGGGTCACGACAAGGTTCCCCAGATGCCGCTAGCCCCACTCTAGCTAGCCCCCACCCAGCCCTGCGCACCTTTTTCAGCCGCAACTCTTTCATCTGAGTGTCAGTTGACTTTTGTCTGCGCCCGCCATTCGTCCATCCTACATATCTTTCCCTTAATAAGCACCTTTAACAATGTTTCCCCCATCCCAAGGCCTAACCTTGGATATAGACGCCATTAGCCAAATATGTGGCTCCGTCTCAATTGCATGTTGGATCGGTAAGTGGCGAGACTCATGACGCAATAGTACAAGATGGACGGCACTGATCAATTGAAGTCGTTTTCTCACCCCAGATTATCGAGAATTGGAGACGTGGCTCGGCGGATGGATTGAGTATTGTTTTTATTGTAGTGTGGTTGTTGGGGGATTTGTTTAATATCCTGGGGGCGGTGATGCAGGGAGTTCTGCCGACTATGGTCAGTGATCACTCCTTAATACTAAGAAAGTGAAAGATATTGGTGTCAGAAAAGGTACTGACAAGAAATAGATTATATTGGCGGTATATTATACCTTTGCGGATATAGTCTTGATGTTTCAAGTCTTCTACTACAAAGGCTTCACGCTCAGCGACGAACCCACTAAACGGCCTGTAGAAGAAGAACCAGAGTCATCGGCAGGACTGTCAAACGAACGCTCGCCTCTCCTCCACAGGCCCGAAATTGGAACGGCAAATGGAAATCCCACCAACGGCCATACCAATGGCCATAGTGTCCGACCACAGATCGGCGACATAGACCGCCAGCACTCGCACTCCTCCCTCCGCGAACGGCTCCTTTCAGTAGATGGAACCCATCTCTCCCCCGCAACCCCCTTCATCTCCGACTCGCATCATAGCAGTACTCCGCAAACCCCACCACCACCCCCTTCAGTCCTGCAAACCATCCTCTTCAATCTGGGCGCCGTAGTCCTGGTCTGCGCTTCCGGGGTTCTGGGATGGTATCTCAGCACCCGCAGTTCGCAACATTCCTCATCTCCTCCCCCGGAATCAGACAGTAGAGGAGCTCCTCTCCAATTCAACCTCTGGGGCCAAATATTCGGCTACATCTGCGCTGCTTTGTACCTGGGATCACGAATCCCGCAACTCCTACTAAACTATCGAAGGAAATCGACAGAGGGAATTTCTATGCTGTTTTTCCTGTTTGCGTGTATTGGGAACTTGACGTATGTACTGAGTATCTTGGCGTACAAGCCTGTGTGCGGTGGGTATGGGGGTTGTGGGGAGGGGGAGGCGGGGAGGGTGTATGGGAAGTATATCGCTGTTAATCTGAGTTGGTTGGTGGGCAGCTTTGGGACGCTAGTGTTGGATGCGGGGGTCTTTTGGCAGTACTTTTTGTATAAAGGAGAGGATGGTGAAGTGGAGGAGGGGTCGGTGGTGGCGGTCCTTGATAGAGCGTAGAAGCGAGGGGTTGTGCCTGTTTGTACATAGGAAACGCCAACAGAAAAGAACTTGCTTTTACTCAGCATCTTAAGGAACCGAAGGGAAACGGGATAAATTCCAGAATACACCACTTGGTCATAGAGAACCTTATAAGAGTATACTAATCGGGCATTATATTAGTTCATGCGCTCTTCGGTATTCTAACTAATGTTATGCAATTGCCTAAGCCTACGAGGGAAGTGAAGACTTCAAGTGTACTACACATTTCCTTCGCTATAGATCATAGCCGAAATACTGTACTTCACGTTTATAGGAATACAGTTAACAGGAAGATGCGCGCATAATTTCCTCTATCAGCTGCTAGTATCATTCAAAAGAGTCGAAGCTAGAAGATATATAAAAGAAAAACTAGATTAGCTAAAAACACCAAGAAATATCAAGTCAGAGAAGAAAGAATTATGAATAGTTAATGTAGAAAGGCTTTCTTCCGTGATATTTACCGATAAAATCAATGACTTCGTCTTCTATCTCGTTCCGTTTTCTTGTCCCACAATTATTTAACTTCACTAAGGAGCACAAAACGCTATTTGAAAGCCAGTCTTGACATTTCCCGACCGCCTTCGTAAACAATGTCAAAGCATTAAAACCGTAACCCGGATAGGAAAATATAGTATTCTACTACTGTGCTAGCCCAACAGTCAACCCAAAAAAGACGGCAATAAAACAGTTCCACACTCCTACTAAATGAAACCTTTCAAACACTCAAATAGCAAAGAAAAGAACGCGAGTGGGTTTTCTCTTTCAGCGGGACCAGTCACAGAGGCGAGTAGTTCTAGCCTTTATCTCTAATTCGCGATGTGTTAGGGCTATAGCACCTTTGCCTCCGCAGGGGAGAAACGCACACGGTGCATGAACCTGGGATTTAGTATATTTCGCTCACGCTAGGGATAGTGCTATTATAAGGGTGAGCCACTGAATTTGTCCCCTTAATTGAGACTTTCTAGGAGTAGTGGGGTTATGTAAGTGAGAGGGAGGAGAAGGTAGAGTGGAGGGGTTGATGGGTGGAGTAGTTCATGTCCCCTCTATCTGCCAGAACTCTTTTAGGCCTTCTCTCCTCTCATTTTCTGGTTTCCCTCTTCATAAGGTCCCCTTACTTAATGTCATTATTTTTCGGCGGACTCCTTCTCCTTTCCCCTAATTATAATTTCTTTAACTGGTATCGGCCTTGTCTTCTATTGGAGTGGCAATCTCGCCATGCTGAATCGTCTGGTAGATCAGCTAGACTATCCAAGTAACATATGTACGTGTTGCATATACTTCTATACGTTTCTATATGCTTCCGCTCCTTCCCCAAACAGATCATGTAATCACATGATCTCATGTATATATTCATCGCTCTTTTCATCATAGATAGAATCAATCCATTCGTTCCAAAGACAATATTTGTGAGCACTTCCGCATGCTAAATACAACCTCCATCATCTTCTGTGGTGATCCGGGTTGGATGGTCTTGCGAGGAAGAAACCAATACCAGACCTAAGATATCTCGAGTTAGAGCAGAAAGTACAGAAATAGACAGAGAGACCAAGTAGGATCAAGTATAAGCGAAATAGCGTCTAACACCACGATATGTCACACGGACCACCTATAGTATATTAAACAATCTTAGCAGAATCTAAAAAGCAATAAATTTTATGAGAGATACGTTTACCTCAATAAAGCTAGTTAAAAAGGGTTTCCTCGGACACAGAGAGAAATAAGAAGAACAGATAGAGTACTGAGGTAGCACAGTTCACGATTAACATGTGGGAAATCTTGCGGAAGGTTCAGTTTGACCTTTTAGTAGCAATTGCTTCTACAAGAGCCTGATACTTCTTTAAGGGCTGTAAAAAGCAACTCACTATTCGAGTTTTATGATAATTTTACCCATGTGCTTTCCCGAATAGAGATAGTCAAAAGCCTCCTTAGACTGCTCAAACGAAAACACACGGTCAAGAGCCGGAGTGAGCCTGATATTCTTTTCCTCGAGATAACGATTCAGTTCCTCAAAATCTGCCTTGGAGCCCACACCAATGCCCCTAATAACGAAATAATTACTCCAATTGTAATCGGGAAAATGTTTTGGGGGACTGGCGTAAACTTACTTTATTTTTGCTCCTTTGGCCATTAACTCAACCAGTCTTTTCGGCTCCCAGTTCGCTTCGAAGCCGTCAAGAAAGCCAACAAGGGACACGGTCCCGCCCCTCTGGCAAAGGAACCCAATGTCGTCCGGGATCGACCCCGGCCCGGTGTTGTTGATTACGAAGTCAACGCCTCTCCCATTGGTAATGCGATTTATCTCGGCTGCTTGGTCGGAAACGGTTTTATAGTTTATCCCGCGGACTTCAGGACTCAACTTTTGAATAGCTTCTAACTTCTTATCCGATGAAGATGTGATGATAGGTCGAATGCCAGCGGACAGGCAAATTAGGAGAGCAAACATGCTAACGCCTCCGGTACCTAGAGATGTTTATGAGCAGGCATTTTGTTGGGATGCTTAATGAATGACGCTACCTTGTAGCAGAGCACTGGCTCCTTTCGGGATATGACTCAGCCCATCCAAAGCATTCCAGGCTGTGACACCAGCGCAAGCCAGCGTAGATCCCTTATCCAGAAGTAAGTACAAGTTTCCCAAGCCCAAAATCAGGTATTCTACTGAAACTCACTTCTTCCCATGACAAATGTGCGGGTAAATGCACCAAGTGTTTGTCTTCAAAAACAGCGTACTCGCGGAGAACTCCAGCCGCATTCACACCAATCCCAACTGAAATCCCATCGTCATAGGGCTCGAGCTTGCCAATGCCAGTGATGGGCGCAACGTGGTCTCCAACCGCAAAGCCTTCAACCGCTGCGCCCTTGGCAACAACCTCGGCGGCACAGTCTGAGCATGGAATACCTTTTTCCTCAGTCGGGACGGGGTACGTGCCAATTAACATAGCGACGTCTCGATAGTTCAGGGAAACGGCGCGGATCTTGATCACTACATCGTGAGAGCCGAGCTCTTTCGGAAGGGTTTCATGACTGGGTGAGATAGTAAGTGGAAGCTTGCCTGTGGTGCGCCGGAAAGCCGAGTAAGCTTCTGGATACGCCATGCTGCTTAGAGGGATAATAGCATGTGTTGAGTAAACCTCAAAAAATCTCAGAAATAAAACACAGGGTCGAACAGCTAACACCACCGAAGGGAAAAGCCTTTATATATGCAAAGATGCTGACAAATGCTATCTGGCTCGTGTTTATCACATTCGAGTGTTGTCCTAGGTGGGGGGGAATATCGATGAGAACGCTGTCTGGAAGAGAAGCATACAAACCCCATGTCAAGTGGTCTCCTATGAATGCACGATTAGTAATCATTGGGCGGAGCTATCTGGTTGAGATTGCATCATGTCTCCATCAGGATGGGAATGTCACTTCTTACTTATTTACACAGATAGGTAGTCCTCCGTGGCCTAGCGGGTACTCACCTTAACTTTGAGCAAAAGGAGCTACATAGAAAGACGCAGAAAACATATTTCTTCGTCCATTTTTTTGTCCATATCAGTTATCCTGAGGACTACGGGGCCAAGTTCAGTCCAAATCTACGGGTCGCGCGTATTATAAATAGCAACGGCATTGTTATGAACTGATGGAAACGCAGTGCCAAATAAGACATCTGGAAACGCTCTCTAAACTTCCTTGTAACCTAGCGAAAGGCTCATTTTGTTTCTGGATGAGGATCCTGAGGTGTTCAGGGGTCATCTGCATTCGATTACGCTGGGATCTCGAATTCAGCCCAACGATAGGCTAGGACAAAATTTAGCGTTGATGTAGTGAGGGATGATTTGAAATCACTATGGACTCTCACACCCCCTTTCTCCTCTCTTCCTCTCACTCTTCGTCTCTCTCATTTATCTTTGGTGTCTGCTCTTGCCCGCTTCTTTCTTCTTTTTGTCCATCTCCTGCGGTCGGCTTGTTATCCTAATAGAGCGTTCCACTTTATATTAACTTCTGGTAAGAGATGGTTTAATAATAGATGTCTTTACCAACTATTTGATCAAGTTTTGATGTAGGTAATTAAGTTATTAGTGGCTTAGTTTGACCGAGCTCCAGTGTCCAAGCTGTATGTAGCTTTATATACGTATGCCAAACTATGTAATATAATATTAATGTATTGCACAAGCGACCCAACCACCCCACCAATGTTGTGCACCTTTACATACGGATAGCTCAATACTACAGTAGGTTATTCCATTATACGTGATCATTATCGGTTATTCAGAAGCTTCACTATCTTCTACATCTAAAATTTCTGCCTGGCAGATACGAGAATCACGTCCAGTCTCGCAGCAACTCCCACAGTGCCCTCTGCAAGAGCCCTCTCCCCAAGCTTCTGACCCTCCTCCTGGCCGCCAGCCTCATCAGGAGCAAGTAAATTGGCTAACTTGCCTACTATTAATGTCTCTTCATTCCAAATATACTTCTTCTTATGACTTTTACGCCTTTGTTGCTGCCTCAGCTGCCTTTCGAAGACTAGCTATTTCCTTACGCATCAACGCCATACCATGCATTACCTTTGCAGAGCCCTTCTCAAGCCAATTTAGTGATTCTGTAAGCCGAGACCGCATATGGTCAGAGCAACTTACTGCCGATTTAGCACACAGTACATGTATATATACTTAACAGTTCATTAGACCTCATGGTCAAGCACAATATGATCACTATCGCAATACCGCCCGTTGACTACCCAGTTTTTACCTCATACTGCTTACAGGTTCAATAATTGAAGCAGGTGATGGCTCTAATAACTTTGAATCCAATTACGAATAAGCGTTGATTGAGCCTTTATCTGGCGTGCGGTGCTTAGTATTAGATTCGGATTGGGTGTTCTCTGGTGCAGGTAGTGTTGGCTTATGGAGCGTCAAATCAAGCTTCGATAACACGACTAGGGGTTATGTGCGACCAGCCTAGCGCCTCTAAATCTGGCACAGATATTTTCCCTCCGTATACGCCTTGTTAAAGGCTGCTTTAAATGCTGGGAGGAAGATTTCTTCAGCAACACGATTAATATGTTTTCGTCCTAAGCCCAGCAGCGTTGATGCCTTGGATTACTGTAACCCACTCGCAATTTGCTTGGCTGGACCTCTTCCACTTTCCATGTCTTTTTGAGCCGGTAATAACAAGCTGAAATGAGATGACGGCCATCATGAAGCCAGTCTCGTCAAAGTTGTCCGCCCAATTTTGGCCTACTGGCTGTTCACCGCGCTTTACCGGTAAATTACTAACTATATCTTCCATCGTAATTTTTGTAGACGCAAGTCCTCTTGAACATAGGTCGATTACGTACCTAAAAATTGCCTCCTCTTTAAACTCAGTGAGCTTCTTCGGAATTGGCGGGCAGTCACGTTTGGACGTAGTTCCGGCGCCTCGGCCTTGGAGGAAGGTTCAAAGAACTTTAAAGATCACAGTAACGGTCCAATAGTTGAAGACGCGTACTTCCCAGTGCTTCGATGGCTAGGATAAGTTCAGCTTCATGGAAGGATGAATTCTTGTTGTGGTGTTGAAGTATCGCCACTGGAGATTGATGCCGGGCCATTTGTGAAATACGTTATAATAATAATAATAATTCAATCTAACGTGCTACCTGGTTCCCAATCGGGTCTATGAACACGTAATATCAAATGCTTAGAGCAAAGCAAACCCGACTCTAGAGGAATGTCCCTCTAGATTCCAAAATCTTTGCCTTTTCCCCACCTTCAAACATTCCAATATAGTTATGATGAGTTGTGAAATACGTTAGTGCTACTATAATTAGTAAAGTCTTGTCGATTAAAAGTTTAATTTAATGCATTAAATGTAAGCAATTTGAAGACAAAATTGGTTAGTCAAAAAACTATATTATTCTTCTTGTTGTTGATGCTCGTGATGGTACTGTTGATGGTGTTGCTTGATGATGTTGTTGATGATGTTGTTGATGATGTTGTTGATGATGTTGTTGATGATGTTGTTGATGACGAGGTCTGATGTACTATCAAGTATGTATACATGTATTGAGTGCCAAGTTGGTTGTAGGTTGATCGACCATGTGCAATCCACGCTTATACAAAACCTGCCGCAAAATGGCTCCTAGAGACAGTCCTACTTGAGCACTTCCAAATTATAAAGTCTATTGCAGAAGAGGATATAGGGGACTGGACCCCCCTCTAAAAAATCCAGGCCGTGTTATAACAACTAACTAACCTAGACTGGAATGGTATAAGGCGAGGAAAAAACAAAGGTTTACTTCGCTCTAAGTATTGCTAATGGGTATTCATAAACCCAATTGGGAACCAGGTAACATATTACCTGAATTATCATCATTGTTATTGCTCTGTGCTCAGTAGTTCGAGATTAAGTGCGGTGTTGGTGTTCTGTTGGTCGGTTCGGTACAGTACAGTAGAGAACCATGCTATTATGATAAGCGCTGAAATCTCTAATAAAGAGAGATTCTGCTATATTTGACCTGAGTGTGAAGGCGTTAAACACGTAGAACTTAAAGTACTGTGAGAATCATATAATTACTGTAAGCAGGATCGGGTGAGATGTTGTAGCAGGCGTATACTGTGTTGTTCTGTGTGGAGTTGAGGGAGTTGAGCAGATATATAGACGATGCAGTAACCACTAGAGTATAGTGTTCTACTTACAATCCGTCAATGGGAGTATATACGAACATAGATGCGGCGAAAGTAATATAGTTCAAGATTATCTGTGCTGTGGCTAAGAGTCCTAACCATATAGTCATCCCTAGGGGGATTTAGAGAATTTAACGTTATATCATTATAGAGAAGCAGTCCACGAGTCTGCCAGTACATTTAGGGACATAAGGTTGCTCTTAGAAATAAGTGGGAAACGTCGTGATCTTAGTTATTTACGTCCGTTGCATTTCGACTGGAGGCAAGAAAGCAAGCCCTTACAAAGGGCCTGAGGGGCAGAAAGAAGACAGTGTAGAGACGGATAACGCCGCTATCCTTAGCCGCAATTGAGATGAACGGTAAGCGTACAATGACGTTGAGAACTATTAGACGAGGTGAACCGTATGAACGAACCACGCCCATCTCCGATTTGTGTACTTTAGGAGAATGAATAGTATGTTGAAGCTTGAATACAAAGTACTACCTCAAGATGTCTTTCCATTTTTCAGGAATACCATACTGCATTTCCTATATTGGTAGTGAGTTTCAGAGATACTAGAACTACCAAGGCATTCAGACATCAGGCCGCCACAGGCTCACATTAATACGTATCAGGTTGAGATATCTCTCCTAGAATATATATGACGCATGTCTCTGGGTGGGAGAAGAATGCTGTATACCCCATAGATGGGATTCCACAATCACATTCATAGTCACAGTTACATCTATACTCCGCCCCCTTGTCTAAAGCACCAAAGCCAAATTCACATCCACCCCCTGCCTCCTCTTCAAACCTACCTCTATCTCCTTCAACGGCTTCATAACCCCAATCGGAATCCTCTTCTCATCTTTCGGTGAATCGAACTCGATCTTCCCATCTACAGATTGTGGAACCAAATCAAACCCCATAACCACCCCCGCCACCAAGCTCAAAATCTCATTCTGTGCAAAAAATCTCCCGGGGCAGAAAACACTGCCGCCGCCGAAACCGCGGAAGGCTGCAGGATGAACGTTCGTTTTGGAAGCTGGGTTATCCGTAGAGGTTCCATACGGGCTCGTCAAAAACCTTCTTGCATTGAACTCCCCAGCATCTGGCCCCCAGACGGAAGGGTCAAGGTGAATAACGCCCCCTGCGATCTGCACAACGGAGTTTTTGCGCAGGAGATAGGTGTTATTGATCAGGGCGTCGGAGGTTACGAAGCGGGATGATGTCATGGGGGCGGAGAGACGGAGTGTTTCTCTATAAGCCGAGTTGAGGAGGGGACAGGAGCTTGTGAGGGATTTGGATGAAATGGTATTGGTGTAGTTGTCCAGAGAGGTGGGGGATATAGAGACAGCGTTTTGTTCGATTTCGGAGCGGATAGAGGAGAGTAGGGAGGCCCGGGAGAAGACGTTGTTGAGGAGCCAGAAGGTAGTTACGGCGCCGTTGGCTAGGATGCCGAAGAGCAATCCGACTTCTGAGCGCGCGGTATCTTCGAGAGAGATTTTATACTCAGAATGAAGTCGATGACGCTCTTGGATGAGTTTGTCGGCTTGTTTATATCGCCCGTTCTTGAAGTACGATACCATGGCCTTAACTACCCTCTCACGACACCGGTACGCTTTCGGTGAAGTCAGGTATGGAAAGGGGGATGACATGATGGCTATCATGCTGGCTTCCCATGTCCAGAAATCCTCAATCAAAGATGGGTCCAATATGAAGGGGTTCTCAGGACCGTAAAATGCAAAAGTGGTTGCGGCGGTGAACTGCTCTCGAACCCACGCAAACAGCCCCGTCTCCGTACGCTCACCCATAGCATTAATCCTTCTGGTAAGCTGCTCCAACATGATGGCACTAACATTGTGAATCTCAGGGGGACTGAGGTTGAAATATGTTATTTCATGGAGCTTATCCAGAAAGCTGGGGCAGGCCTCTTGTTCACCATTGGCGTCTTCGAATTTCGTCATACAATCCTTAGAAAGGCCAACCATGCGCTGCGTGATCGGAATGATCAAGGGGCCGAATTGAAGACTCGTCGATGCTCTTTGCACGTGGCTAGCTAGGTGCGGGGATGTTACCGTGTAGGTCCGGGAGTTGAGCATGGGGAGGGAGAAGATTGGGGAGTTACAGCGGGCGCTGAGGGAGTTTAGTTGTAACACGCTATGGGGATTAGGAAGATGTAGTACCTAACTATATGAGAATATGCTGCGCCATGGCGTAGTAGGCCTATTATGTGACCAATGAAGGGGATTTCAGGTTGGACGATAGGGGGTTCTCGGGGATCTGGTTTGGTCGATAGGAGGCGGTTGAACAGAAAAGCGACGGCAAAGGCTATGAGAAGACCCGTGAGTGCTTGAGTTACCCACATGATGATATAGCTGAACAGGGAGAAGAAAAGGAAAGAGAAACAGAAAGGACACGGAAAGGAAACGGAAAGGAAACGAAGAAGTAGAGAGGAGGCGTGATGTGTATTTGAACTTTATCGAAGCTCGGACACTTTGATACTAAATTCTTACAGACAGAAGAGGTTAGATAGTTGTGAGTGAGATTTCTCTAGAGCTAAACGAGTATCACTATTCCTATCATACTGTGCTGAGTAGTCAAACATGCTCGGGAGATAGTTAAGATGGTCGATATGGGTTTGATTAGATAAGTTCATAGAAAGTAAATATAAGAGCGAATGAGGAGTTCGTATCTTCGGATGATGGATGGTGTTGATGCCCCTCTAGGGGGGGAAACCATCAAGCGTTCCGTAAGCGGGGGGGCTTGGCACGTGCTCAGCCTACCTCGCATGGTTGGTTCCCGGATTCTCCACGCGATGGGGAGGCATCCGCGGACTATCCGCCCTCCGCTTCCTCTCATAAGTATCACCACATCCGTCCATCACGAAGAATAATACAAAGTGCGACACTCTGCATTCGTCTGGTTCCACTTCACGATGGGTTTCTTATCAATACTAGCGTTCCTGCACATTGTTCCCTTACTCGGTGCTCTGGTACTTCCAGAGGTCTCCCACACGTTGCAGAATATCTTGAAGAATACCGATAATTCGAACAAGTATACTTATCCCACTGATTTAACGCGAGGAATAATACCGGTATGTTCCTTGTTGATGGTTATGTTCAACTGAAACTGAGCATGAAATACAGAAAGCTTTTCACTCCCACAACGACTATTGGAGAGATGTGCCTTTTTACTCGGGACTGTCGTATGGGGCGATTTCCACAGAAGCCGACGTCTGGTTGATTAATGGTACCCTTTATGTAGGTTTTCGGGTCACTTTCTCTCGCAGGTCGCCATCTGTTGATTATTTTTTTTCTTACCTCTATTTTTCTCTCTCTTTCCCAGATGTTGTCCTCCTTGTCGTCCTCAATAGAGTTTGTCTGGCCATCCCGTTGATGATAGCACTTCTTTACTACCGTATTCAGACAACCTCCTAAAGCATTACTTTCTTCCCCAATCTTCTGACAGTGGCCAAGGTTGGACATGAGTTGAGCGCGCTCACTGAAGAACGGACCTTTGAGTCCCTCTACGTCAACCCCATCTTGGACACA
Source organism: Delitschia confertaspora ATCC 74209 (assembly GCA_010093945.1). Classification (NCBI taxonomy): domain Eukaryota; kingdom Fungi; phylum Ascomycota; class Dothideomycetes; order Pleosporales; family Delitschiaceae; genus Delitschia; species Delitschia confertaspora. The sequence continues at coordinate 29,504 of ML993930.1, read as the reverse complement.
TTGCACCGCCAGAACCCCATAACGAATTTCGTCACAAGTCCAACCCGCAAGTATGATTTTTAAATTCTTTAGACCTGTTGAAGATCCTCTTGAAGGTCATATCTGATATTCTTCAGTGGTGTTTTCGATGCGGATGCGGGCCAGACGCTTTATCTGTTTGTCGATATCAAAACCGGCCCTATGGATACCTGGAGCGCTGTGTTGTCCGCACTCTCTCCTCTGGTGAGGGAGGACTATCTCTCGATTTATGATGGCAAAACATTTAAGTCAGGCCCTGTGACTATCATCGGTACTGGCAACGCTCCTTTGAGTACAATCCAATCAACTCCGCTATCAGAATCGAATCCACGCTACGCATTCTATGATGCGCCACTGCCGCTTCTCTCGTCAACTTTCGACAACATCACCAGGTTCGATTCACCAATTGCATCGACAAATTTCGCGGCGCAGTTTGGGAATGTGGTTATGGAGACTATGAACTCCACCCAACTGGATCTTTTAAGGGAACAAGTAACCACTGCCCATGAGAAGGGGATAAAGGTCAGATATTGGAATCAGCCTTCTTGGCCAATTGGGACCAGAAACGCAGTATGGAGGACATTGATAGACGAGGGAGTAGACTTCATTAATGTAGATGACTTGGCTGGAGCAGCGGCCTTTTGGGAGGGCCGAGGATGAAAGAATGAGCGAAAGTGGCGGACGGCTGAGCATCGTGAGCATCACGACTCACAGATTCACCGTTCTGGTGGAACGATGAGGTTATTATACGTCATGCGGGAATCAGCTTTGGGGGTTGGGGGGGGCTGAACAGAGTGTTGCCCTGCATTTTACGCAATGCTACCAATCTAACGCCCCTGCTGGTGTAACGGTTTAGGACACGATATTCGGTAGATCTTTCCAGAAGTGGCCAAGTGTGACTGGGGGCGATGCTTAGCGATGACTTCACGGAAGGCGCTTGGGTCATATTTGCGGTGCAATTGTCGGTCGGAGATGTCATGGCTGTCATCATTTGTCCGCACCTGCCATCATCGGCTGGACCCTTTTCTGCAATCACCACCCTTCCGTGTGTTCTTTCCTCATATCCCCTCTTGCCTATCTCGTCTATCCTGAAGATCTTGCCTTCTTTGCCCGGCCTTTGTATCATCTGGATCTGCAGGGTCCTGCCATCTTGGCTCTAGTGGCAAATTCACCACATCAAAGACAACCACTCACACGGCCCCGATGACGGTATTCCCGTTGTTGTGGCCTTCTTGCCCGTCATGTTTCCCACCCTTTGCTTTACTAAGTTGCTGCAGGCGGTGGAGCTAGCTCGAGAAACGATATCATTTTCAGCCGATCCTCGTTGAGGCAGCGTAACAAACCTCTCTGTAGTGAATCTCTTCAGTATAAATCTCGATTCCTTTCTCTGATTTTTCTCACATATCTCATCCTCTGCATCGTCAAACATATCTGCAATTGAAACAAATCATCCCTTGAACTCTCAGTTACTCACGTTTCGCCTTTTCCCGATCGCCTCACCTTCCATCTACCACAGTATCAAGATGAGCACCATGGCCCACCCCCAGTCTTCTCACTCCTACTCCCACTCCCACTCCCACTCCCACTCCCACTCCCACTCCAACGGCGTTTACATTCAAGATGGCTTCTCAGAACCCATGTCCGCCCAACATAATTTTATCAACCAGTTCAATCTGGACAACCCTCATGAAGCCATGTCTGTCTATGCTCGGTATGTCGTCATGACTCTCACTGTCACCCTAACAACGGTTTACTAACATTTTCACAGCATCATGCATGAGCACACCAAACGTCAGCTAAATATGGCTACCAACTCCGCACGGAGAAGGTCCGAAGGCAGCAACACTCCCCCTCCTCAGAGATGACAGACATCTCGCTCGGGCTCTGTGAGCGAACGCTGAGCGAACGCTGAGCATCTCAACGACCAAACACTTCACTTCATGACGTTGCTTGCAACTGTCTGTGACAGCACCTGCAGCAATCCACATCGGCCTTTTGGACCTTTGTCACGCATACTTAACGACGGCCACGAACGTGTACCATTACATGCTACATGACTTCTCTTCTAAACGACCGGCGTTCTCTTTTTCTTTCCAAAGTCAGCTTGGAGTCTGGTGTTACGGAACACTTCTCGGAATCTAGCATGATGGAATTGTACAATAGCATATAAACACGGCGCCGAATGTCTCTCTCAATGAAAACAACTTCCCAACATAGCCCTCGCTTTTTCCCATGTTATAAGTGATGCAATATCAGACGAACTTGTTATTGTGCTTCCAATTCTTGTCATAGCACTGAGAGCCCCATTTTGGTGAAACACTGGACAGTGATACCCTCGATGGCGCATCCTTTTCAGACTATATAGATCAAGCCATATTCTTCTTGAACTCCCCGGCAAAGATTGGTCTATATGACAATCCGGCCAGGGCTCCCTAGACGTCCGCAATGGGTGATAGCGGAGGCGAACCTTATTGGGCTTCCATCGAGGATCAGTGAAAGATCCAATTCATCCGCTTTTCGGAAGATGCACGTTCGGAAAAGACGTTGGGCATTACTTTGGACCAGTTGATCAGCCCATCAACGGGCCAATGCTCTGGTGGAATAGACTTTAGAAATGGATCCAACAGAAGACATACGCAACCTTTTCAATCAATATACGCCCATGTATATTGCTGTCTGTCAAAACTGGGGGACTGTGCTCGAATTTCGATATCAACGGCGCTTAAACGCTCCGCACGTACCATTCCAAGTACCGCATTGCGCCATCCCAATTTATTCCAGAACACTCCGAGACAATGTCCACGGCAAAAATGGGACCACGTATATGTTGGGATTGTATACATGAACGTTGAGTGATATGTATGTCGAAAACCCTCCAAATATCCACGTTGTCTATAATTTTCACGCACGTTCCCTCTTCCGATTTTAGCGGCCGTGCGGCTACCGTCCACCCGCGTAGAGGCTTGTCGATAGGGCAAAACCCCCACCTTACCAAAGATCCTAACCGCTCGAAAATTTATGAACCTCTCTAGCCAAACTCACCTGTCAATCCATTCCCGGAGCGCCTTCACTACCCTACCCATACCTACATATCACCGCACTGCACCTGGCCGAACCTAGCAATCTTCCAGAAAAACTATACAGCCACCTTGAAGCCTCCTACGATGGCCCACCCCCAATTATCCGAAGACGCAATCGACGACATCCTGTATCTCTCTCGCGCAAATGAAGTCTCAGAGCTGTTCTCGTACCTTTCGGACCTTTCGCAACAAACCGGCTTGTCAAACGCTGACTTGGTGGCCGCGGCGAAAGACCCGTATAGCCAGAATACTGCCCTGCATTATGCGGCCGCGAATGGGCATTTAGGTACTTCTCTCTCCCCATGGATCTTGATGACGAATACCCCGTAGACAAGGCGGTTTTCCCTATTGAGTGTGTGGTACTTGGGTAATTGGAAATGTGCTAATGCTGGGGTTACAGAGATTCTTAAGGCTTTACTCGCAGACAAGGACACAGCGGCTAAGTCCGCCATTAACGCCCTGAACGACTCCGGCAACACTCCTCTACACTGGGCAGCACTCAACGGTCACTTGGAGTGCGTGAAGTTTCTCGTAGAGCGGGGTGCGGACGTCACAGTCATCAACAAGGCGGGGCATGATGCAGTGTTTGAAGCGGAAATCAATGATAAGAAGGACGTTGTAGACTGGTTGCTGGGAGCTGTTGAGGAGTTAGAGAAGGGCATTGCGGGAGGGAAAGTTGGTGAAGCATCGGGGAGCGGAAGTAGTGATGAGGTTGGCGACATGACAATACGGATGGGAAAAATGGACACAGAGGACGGCAATGCACATGGTTGAATGAAGCAAAAGGCAGGAGGAGCCTTTGACCGAAAGTGAAGTGAATTCTTGACAACCCCTAACGTGGAATCCGTTTTGCGGAAGGAGCAATCGGTTCCGAGAGATGTCCCATATACCGGCAACTGGCCATGAGAAAAGGGTATTAGGGTGCCAGGGAGCATCCATCATGGGTGCTCAGATGCCAGAATGGAATGGTCATAATCCATTGACAGTTCCATAAGTAGCCATGCAGTAGTGTGTGGTAGTCGTGTAAATCCGTACAGTGTTTATGCAAAAACAATAACAGACCTCCTTAGATCTCTGTATTGAGATCCTTTGCATATGATTCCTAGACCTGTGGATAATGTTAGCACATTCGTCAGTTAAGATGCTTGAGTATAAAAACCTCTCCAGACGTACTAAGAGACTGCGGTCATTAGTCCCTCAACCATGCCCGGCGCTTCTCTTCCTTCTTGGCACGCTTCTTCTCGCGGTACTCCTTCACTTGTTGCTTCGTAAGTTTCTTGGCCTGGCGTTCGGCTTTGAGGCTGCGTCCGTCGTGACTGTTGGCTGCGGCATCCACGTCGAAGAAGGCGCTCAGTTGTCGGCGACTCTTGTTCTCATCGTTGTACTTCTCCGGGTTGAGGTCGGGGGCTTGGAAGCGGCCTGTGAAGCGATTGAATTGTGCCGTGGCGGTATACTGAGCGTTCGGATCCTGTTGATAACCGGCGTAACCGGCGGCAGCGGCAGCAGCAGCAGCAGCTTGTTCCTCCTCTTCCCTGTCGGCAACCTGAGCATAATCGGCGTTAGGGTCGTAGTCGCCGTGAATGGCGGGGTTGTAGCCACCATAGTGACTCTTTCGGGGAGAGGAGGTAGCCGGAGCACCCCAGTAGTCACCTGTCGTTCCTGGTGCGCCGCCTAATCCAGTTGCTGGAGAGGCTGGAACCCGGGGGTTCTCCCATTGAGTTGCCTGTGTGAACCGATTGTAGAAATAGTAAGCTTGTACATTTGGTTCCCAGACGGGGCCCCATCCATCGTCCTCGGGGGGCGCTTCGTCAGGCAGGGGGGGAGCCTCTTCATCCGGCAGCGGAGGGTTCTCAGAGGCGGCTCTGGCGGCTGATTCGCTGTCTTCGCTAATCTCACCATCACTGAAGCTCTGGCTGCGCTGGCGTTTGTGCGAGGACATATTCGACCGGCGGGTCGGCTTCTCAGTTTGACTTGTTTCTTGTGGTTGTTGCTGCTGCTCAGGGCCAGGCTCTAGAATGTCGGGAGAGGAGGTATTCGGATCCTCGGACGTGTTTGGTTGCGGGGAGGGCTTCTCACTTTGACCTGTTTCCTGTGGTTGTTGCTGCTCCTCGGGGCCAGCGCCAGGCTCCAGAACGTCGGAGGAGGGTGACTTCAAATTCTCCATCGTGGATAACTATACGTCTTGGAGATAGTTAGTATATATCCCTCCACTAGGTTTGTAGTCAAAACAAAGGTGGAGGTGGAGGTTGAATCTTTGACGAAGCTTGGACAACTTCATCATGGAAGTTCCAAGCTTCCATTAATAATAGATTACAAAGAACCGCTGATGTAATCTTAGAGCAGGAAGGTGGTGCATCAATTCGTGAGGGCTGCGAATTCTAACTGATGGAGAAATAACTGAAATCAATAGATATCCTAACTCTAGATTATTTTGAGTCTCCGTTGCCTTAACCTGATGCTGAAGTGGTTGTTTGAGATTATTTGCAATAATATAGTGTGTGAGTTTGAGAGACAGCGCTCTCAGGTTCGTTCACAGAATCACTACTCGGCGGGGTGGCGCAAAGAGTGGTATATCACGTGATGACTCACCTCAAACTTCAGCTTGACCGCCTTGTCGAAACCCAAGAGAAACTCCTCCATCAGACACCTCATTGGAATCTTCTTACACTCGGTTTATCTTTAGGTTTACTGACATACTCATCCCTCTTGCTTTTTCTTCGGCCACGAGCACCAGAAACATATGTCTTTTCATCGAAAAGGGCGAACTGCTATTGACACTTCCGCACGCGGAGGATCGCTTCTCTGCGTACAGTTATATCTATCTGCGTTATAGGCTTGTTCGCATTTACGGCATTTGAATCGTATTGCAGGGGGGTTGCAGCGGACCTGCTTCCGGGCATCCTGGCGGTCTCAGCTGGCGCCTATCATCTTCTCGGGTAGGGAGGCTATATTCCTGACTCTTGAGGAACTATGACAGTACAAAAATCGTATGCCGATAGTCTCGACGAAGCCGATACGCGCAAAGTAGATGAATGTACCGACAGTACATAGCTGTGTCGTTATCAGCTAGCATGCGCATAAAGAGGTGCTGCATGTCTGAGAAACCGACAGCAAGCTTAGGTTGGCCTTTAGTGCGGGCCAAGAAGGCTACATGCACGACAAACAGAGGTGGGCGTTGGAGGCGGCAGGGGAAGGATGAATTCTTGACAGGTTGTTGCTGGGTTCATGGTCGTCTCTAACGGCTGCTGAAGTCCTTTCCCCGACCGATTCCATCGCCGCTTTACTACGAATGGATCCACTGTAGGCAGGTTATCGAGGAACATTTTTTTCCATCCGCACAAGCCACGGACTGTTCTGGCGCCCTGCCATCCTCAAACGCAGCAGTATCGGCTACCGGATGTATGTTGACGGATCCCACGGGACTTTGTCTTACCATGACCGAGCGCGGTCGGACGGGGAGGGAGAAAGAAGGCAAGGATGGAGGAGAGAAGGGAGGAGATGAGGGCCGAAGATGTGTGAGGACGGGGCGCCAAACAGTCTTGCGGTGCTTGAAGGCACTTTGAAACCCAATCTATGTGAAGCTTATTGGCGCTGGGGAGCGAAACTGGTGTACCCGATGCCTGGAGAGCAATACTAACGGGATTTTGCCTCAATATCGAGGCCGGGTCCTGCAAGGCCTGCTTCAGCGCTCTGCAGTCTGAGCTCTCTTGTTCCCATGGCTCACACGCTGCTGCATGATCGGCATCCTTTCGACGACGCGGGACAGAAGATGCCAAGCCAGCTTGCTGTTGGACGGTGATGGTGGCCGGCGTTGGTAGGGAAAGCCTGGCATGACATACGCCGCAGCCACAGATTATTCCGCTGCAAGACGTGTGTTCCATCTGTGGTCATCAATCTCTTCCCTCGTTGTTCACTCTCTGGGTTGACTGCTCCCCGGTATTATTTATTAGGATTTATTGTCACCCTTCTCGATCCTATCAGTTCAATAATTGCAGTTCTCGGGTGGTGGTGGTGCCAATTGCTGCTCCGCGAACTGCTTCCCTTGTAAATGCTGTGTACGCCGCAAACTAGGTCTTATGGCTGTCTGCTGAATCTCCGCCCCCTCCTCTTTTTGAAGCGATTCCGCTGCCGCTGAACCTTCTGCCGTTCCTCGTATGTTCATGTACCTCTTTACCCCCGTATCCTTCTAGCCTTTAGCAGTATAACCCCCTACATGCTCTGCTGCTTCGGCTGTGGCCCTGGAGCACCCGAAGGTGTGGTGGACGGTCAGACGTCAGCCCTGCACGGACATTGGGTTCCGTTGGCTCCTCACTCAGAAACCTTGCCAGTCTCTACTGCAAGACTTCATAGCGGGTATACCACTACAGACGCACGTAATTGTGCTTCTGCAGTCCACTACTCCGTACTCAGTGCTGGACTCCTGGCCTCTTTCTCCCAGTCTTGCTCCCCATCCATGTGCCCGATAGCTTGTGAACTGGCGAGCTGATGCCGTGCCTGCATCACTGTCAGGGCCGGGGCTGTGCCTGAATCTCTAAAGTAACCTAGTTTATATCTTGTGTTATTCCCAAAAACCTTCTATATGTCGTCTTTGGACCAATGTCTCGTGGAAGCCATCCCACCACCAGAGCCTGCGGCGACTCTCCAGACTCGACCACGCCCGCTGTCATGCTCGTCGACATGAGCCGCCTGCCTAGCATATCGAGTATACCCAGCATACCGCAGCGGCCTGTCCCTCAACAGCCCTTTGCTTCCTACCAAGCTTCGTACCATAGGCCCACCTTTGCCGCATCATCACGGCCAGATATTGTGCCCCCGGCTCACCACCACCACCAGGTGCGGGAATCTGAGGGAAGTCATAACAATGCAACAACTCAACTTCCAAGTCTTCGAACGCTGCTAGAGCCTCAGCTATTGGATCCCAAGGTGTCTGAGGCTTCCCCGCGATTAGGTGGTGGTGTGAGTTCGCTCTCCAATAGCTCCAGGCGCTACGGATCCTCGAGCCCAACTTTGAAGAGACGGCATGATTTCGACGGTTACAGCCACGGCCGCATCGAACACAGTTCAAATGCTCTAGTATCTTCTCGAACAACGCCTGTGCACCCTCCTGCGAGTAATTCGGCCGCTGCCGAACCCCACTCCTTCTCAACGCCAAACTCTACCCCAGGCTCACGCCCCTCTGAGTATGCGCGCCATTGCCGTAGCTCGCACGGGGAGGCCGTTAGCAACGCCTTTCGACCATCCTCGACGGTGCAGGCAGAAACGAGTGTCTCGTCAGACACAGCTGGGCACTACTCATCCCACATGACCCACGAAGAAAGCATAGAGATGGGCAAGGCTTCTGTAAGAAGACGGACCGAAATGTCCTCACGCATGCCTGCCCGAGCCTCCCGTTGTATTGGGCAGCGAGACATCCCTGGAGAGGGACTCTGCTATGTCTATGAAGATGGGACATACTGCCGGGCTGTCATTGACGGCGAGCCGGTGAATCCGTCCTGGGGCATCACAAAAGCAGGGAAACCACGAAAACGCCTTGCTCAAGCATGCCTGACATGTCGAGAGAAGAAGATCAAGTGCGAGCCCGGATACCCAAAGTGCCACCAGTGTGCCAAATCAGCGCGAGCGTGTAGAGGGTAAGTTAATTTCTTTAATAACTTGTGCCGTTATCATTCCCTCTGCATTGACTTCCTCTACTGATTTCAAATCTCTTGCACAATGCAAAGTTCCTCAGGTGGAGGTGTGTAACCTTCCCCACATGACAAATACTAATGGGGAAAGTAGAGGGCTCAGTCTCAGTCAGGCAGGCACCACCGATGAATCAACCCCTCGACCGTCGTCTTCCTCATCGAGCCTTCTATTTAAGAAGGCACAGTCAACCGAAGTTTCCAGCGCTTCCAGAACACACGAAGAACACCACGAATTTCCATGGAACGCTGGGGCTGGTCCTCTGAAACTTTCCACCTTTCGACGCAAGACACTGAGTGAAAACAGAGGCATGTCTGTCCACTCGTTAGATACCGACTGGAGCGGTTCCTTAAATGACCCGGATCACCCGGATGCCACCCGGCGCGGCTCCTACCAGGACCAACTGGCTGTTCAGTGGGAACAGGATCCGTATGAGGCTGATGCGCGGCTCACGATGCACCTTCTGGACCTCTACTTCTGGCATGCTGGACGTGCAACTTATGGCATTTTCCCCCGTCAACCTTTCCTGGCATGGGTGGAAGGCCCTCGCGAAAAGAGCCAGGATGACCGTATGTTGCTGTACTCTGTGCTGGCCATGGGCTCCATCTTCTCAACCGATGCTGAACACCAGGCTATTGGGAAGCAGTTTGCGGCCATTGCAGCCTATGCCATTGAGAAACGCTTTGGCAAATTTACTCTTCAGTTGTGCCAGAGTAGGCTCATACTTGGATTGTACAACTTCGCCAAGGGAATGGCAACCCAGGCTTGGGACTTCTGTGGTGCGGGTCTGCGTGCCATCAGTGCCTTGAAACTTAACACCGAGGAAGGAATAAAGGACTTCCCCGAGGACGCTGAGCTGGACTATGGATTCGACCGGTGGACCCTGGAGGAGTGCTGCCGCAGGACTTTCTGGTCCGGATTCTTGATGGATGTAAGTTCAACAGCATTTACGGCCGCCACTACCTCTGACATAACGAACCAACAGCGCTACAACGGATTTTGTGGCAGCACCCTCTGTGTGATTAGTCCCGAGGACACCTTTCTACGCCTTCCGTGCCTGGAGGATGCATATGAGGCTTCTACCCCTTGCGAGACTCCCTTGTTCGATTTTGAACTTCTCACCCGGAACGCCTTTTCTGGCTCTTCTTCTATGGGCATTATGGCATATTTAACTCTAATTTCAACAATCTGGGGCGAGGTATTGACATTTACCAGCCGTGCAACGCATAGATCGGACCAGGGGTATGAACGATATTACGAATCATTTTACGCTAAAACTTATGAGCAGCTCGACGCGTGGCTGGGAATGTTGCCACCATATCTTCAGTATTCTCAGCACAATCTTGATACCAGTGTAGTTGAAGGCTACGTCGGAACCTTCCTCTCGCTCCACGCTCTCTACCACACTACCATCATCCGCCTAAATCGTCATGTACGGGCCCGCGTACTCTTGGCTCCCAACCTACGCCGAAACATCGATCGCGCCTTCCGCAGCGCCTCCCACTTCCTCTCCATCATGCACTCCATCAGCCCCTCCTCCCACCAACACCTCTCTCCCGCTGGGACCGACGCCGTCCTCTCCGTTCCCTTTCCCGGCTACGCCCTCATGCTCTCCGTCGATGTCCTCACCGCCTGCGGCACCATCGCCACTCTCCCGGAGCTCATCAGCTCCCTCAGCACCACCATATCCTGCCTCGAAGAACTATCTACCTTCTGGGCATCCGCGGGGGCTCAACGTAAGGCGATTTCAGGGAGAATGAAGCAATTGCAGAATATTGCTTGGAAGGAGGAGCAGGGGGTACAGAATGGCAATTTGGGGGCTTTTTGGCGGTTAGGGGAGAGTTTGGAGGCGGCATTCGGGGGCGAGGATGCGGTTTATAGGGCTGAGGATCGGGTGCTGTTTGAGATGGTAGGCGAGTTTACTAAGGGTTGACGTGCTGAAGCGTTTCTGGTCACATGTGGGCGATCCGGCGTGAGTGTATTACTGAGCTTCGGAAGCCTGAGTTTAGGCTGAAATGCCTTACGGAGCTTTCATAACCTTTCTGCGTTGAAATGGAGGATCAGTCTCGTGTACGATGCTTGTATATGTAGGATTTTGGGTTGCCTTCTTTTCCTTTCTTTCTCCTGGCTGCTTTTATCTTTGTTTTGGTTGGCTTAAGTTCTGGCTCTGTTTTTGATCTTGTTTGGTCTTGTTTCGCGGCATGGATTTGGATTCGGATCGGGAAATTTAAAAAAAATTTCTTGTAAGGTTGTTCTTGGCTATTATTCTTTCAGCGACTTTGGTTTATTAAAAATACTTGTCGATTTTTGTAAGATACGATAGTAGAATAGTGGAAAATGTCCAGTGTATGAGGACCTACATACTTCCTTGTATGATAATAACAACAACTCAATTTAACGTGCTACCTGGTTCCCAACAGGTCTAAGAACACGTATATCAAAATTTAGATAAAACTAAACTCGACTCTAGAATATAATTTCTAGGGCCTAAACTTTTGCCTATTCCTTATCTTTTACCACTCTGGCCTAGCTGAGATGACTTGCATCAGCTAGTCCTATACCATCAGCAGTAGTTCCATATCTTCCAGAGTTTCCATTTAGACAGTAGAGAGGTTGTTATGACATGTTGTGGGTTAGTTGGAAGGCGGCCCTGCCCCCTATATCCTCTTTCTCAATATCCCTTGCAACTTTGAATTGTTCAAGCAGGTTTGTTTTTACTAGTCTTTGTGTGACAGCTTCCGTCGTTCTCTACTTCCTTATAGTCTCTTGCAGCTCTGTGGTACCTGTTTTTAGGAGGAGGTTCTCTCGAGGTTGGGTGTGGTCAGGGCAAAAGCTAAGAATATGTTGAAGCATTTGCCGTCCAGTACCACATGGATATCCTGGAGTAACTCCTGAAACTCTAGTCGCCACTAATCAGCCAGTCAATCCAAGAACATCTATACAGAGTAGAAATAGTGCTGTTGCGTCGTGTTTGGGAAGGTCATCGTAGAGACGTAGTGGTTGACTTCCTCCATCCTTCCGACAAATTGGTTGCAGGCCAGCCAGCTTTATCGACCTTCCGTTGTCACTCTTTCTTCTATATATTCATAAATTACTTAGGATAGCTATGTACCTAGACGGGTTCTAGCGTGCTCTGTTTTGTATGACAACGTTGATTATCACGTGCCTATGCGGTCATGTGACATATGGAGGAACGTTATTCCGGCCGCCGCCTGTATATCAATCACTTTACGTGCTTGGTCGCGTAGCTGATCCATTCCAGTTGGGGAGGGTTTCTATCCGGTAGGTAGGGGGATCGTTAAACTGATCTCTTTAGAAGGACCCCATAATCAACTCATATCCATGCCTTTAATTCTACCCGACACTACGGCTTTTCTAAACCATTTGCTCTGATATCTAAGCCGAGCATTTAATTATATACAAATCTCCGTAACTTATACGCTGGGCTCATAGTAGGATCTAAAGCCTGTTACATCCTCGAGAATATAAAGGGTTTACGTGACGTGGAGATGGAAATAAGAAGTATGAACGTTTCAGCATAACTAGAGGTTGACTAGAAGTGATTGCATGAAATGGAGGAATACTTGGGTTTTAACACTAAGAGTTGGTTGGGTTGTACAAAATGGAATTGGAAACATTGAGAGCATCCATCTTTGTATGTAATAGTGCGCCGGTATTAGGTTAGGATTATGTAGGGTGTATACTCCTGATTATATATAAACGGGGATATGGTTTAATAGATGCCTCCACCAAACCAACCCAGACTTGATATAGAATTAGTGGCACCTCATTAAATTACATTAGACCTGAATAAGTGTCCTGATCACGGGACGGAATACGGCGTTTATGCCGGAGGGGTGGAATTTAAAAATGTGGCCGTATACATTGTGAAGACTAACCGAAATCTGTCGACACGCCGGCTCTCAAATAGAGAATGACTTATTATTCTTCCCCATCAAAGAATCTGAATCTGCTGTCCTGCCTACCCATTCCTCAACAACCCCACCCTCCCCCCTGGCAACGGACTATTCGCCCTACTCCCCGTATTATTTCCCCCCACCCTCGGACTCCTCGGTACACTGCTCGCCCTTGTCCCCATCCCCACACCCCTCGATGTCCTCACACTCCGAATCTCCTCATCCTTTTGCAAAATCAACCGATCCCTAACCCCGACCTCCGTCTTCAGCGTCTCATTCTGATTCATCACAGCCTTGTGGTTCTTTTCAATGAACACCCTTTTGAGCTCCGCGGCCTCGCCTTCGGCGCGCTTACGGAAGGCTTCCTTTTGCTTTTCGAGGGCGTTGGCGGTGGCTTGAAGTTCGCTGGCGCGGCGTGTGGCATTTTGGTATTCAGAGATAAAGTAGGTGTTTTGTTGTTCGGCAGTGTCGGCTTTTTTTACAGCTCTTTCCTCGGCGGCCCGAGACTCTGACAATGCCTTATGAAGTTCTGCTATTTTAGCGAGTTTTCCGTCGTCAGAAGCGACAGCAGCTCCTTGTAGCTCTAGCAGCTCAACTTTTACCGAGTCTACCTCTGCACATTTGTTCCTGAAGCGCTCTTCAACTGCTTCTTTTGCCTTCTGCAACGCTTCGAGTTTGGAATTAGCGGCGTCCAGCTGCTTCTGGAGGGCTCGGTTTGCAGCGGACATGTCCTCGTAATCTGTTTGACGTCGATCCAGTGCATGCTCAAGTTGTCGAAGCTCCCGTTCGCGCTGCTTCAGTTGTTGTTTTGTACAGGCGAGTAGGTTTTGCTTTTCTTCTAATTGTACCTGAAGATCTTGTACCATCTGTGTCTGTGCCCCCGGCCTGAACCGATCACTGGACCGATTCAAGTTACTCTGGGTTGACCTAGGCTGAGGTTGAGGAGTCATGCGCATTCTCTTAGACGGGTCTAATTCCTCGAAATCCTGAATAGGTTAGCAATTCAAATTATGTGAGCATGCTGTAGCATTATGGTTGCTCACTAGTGGTCGTTTAGAGGGTCCGTGGCCTTCTTGTGTGGGACCATGTACACTGCTGGCAGGCAAGGGTTGGGTCTCGTGTTCCAGATAAGTGACAAGGTCCTTGACGCCTCCAATGGGAGGTAAGGGCCATTCCTCTTCATTAGTATTCAAATTAAGGAGGAAAGAGGCGACCTCTGCAGCAGCCTCCTCAGCTCGCGGTGTAGACAGACTCGGACGACCAAACTCTGCACGAAGTTGGGCAGCGCAAGTCACAAGCGCATGAAGCCGCTTTGTGGGATCTGGGAGATGTGAAAGGCAGCGTTCGATGTGCTCAATGGATTTAGGAATAATCAGATATAAGATAGGTGGTAGGTGGTCATAGGCACGGACTCCCCAACCTTTTGACCGGATCTGAAGCGCGTTCAAAGATCCATCAAGGCAGATGATGGCGTGTGCAATGCTGACACTATCAACACCTACATCGTTCCCGAGTATAGTCACCTTGAGGCCTCCTCGAACGAATTCAGGGTCGGCCTTACGTCCGGCAGCAGGGTAGTCGTAATCGATTTGAATGCCTTGTAGGAACTTCTCCACCATATTCAGAAGCAATTGCCGCTTGTTCTCAAGAACAAGTATGATATGCATGTCTTCTTCTCTGCCTAGCTCTATCAAGCTATCAAATAGAGCCGCTAAGAATCTGAACTTGACATAATTGCTCTTGTCCCATTCAGCCTGAGTTGCAGGGCCAATGTCAAGATTCTGTGAAGTGCTGTCGAAATCGAGAAGGTCGGCATGAACTTCTACGGCTTTGAGAGTCTCCACTAGCTCATTTACTTCCGGAACGTTTTCCAAGCTAGCAGGTGGCGGCGCTTCAACAAAAGTCTTCACATCTTCCTCCCTTTTCTTGAATTCTTGGCGATAGCGATCCCTTTGCCTCCCCTCTACGGGTAGAGGGACAATGAACTCATAAGATAGAAGATGAATGTCATCTGTGAGCAGACTATAATCCTGCTCGACTTCACTGGCGGTATGTACTCTTGGGGAATTGAGCAGTACAGGAGCAACTGTGGCCGCAGGATCTGGGGTAGTAGGATTGGCCAAAGTAGTTGTCTGTAGAGACGTTGGTACCTGCTGCTGAGGCGTACGGTCAGGAATAGTCGACGGTGATCGTGTGCCCGGTCCAGACGAAGACTCCGCAAACGCTTTCGGGTTGTCACGATTAAAGAGCTGTTGAAACAGCTCTGAGCCCTTTGAATCGCTCATGGAGATGGATACTGATCCCACTGAACTATACACTGGAGTATGGGGTCTTTCAGAGGCTTGTGTATCAATGGCCAATGAATGAGATGGGATTTTCAGAAGTGGCGATGAATGATCTGGAGACGGGAATGAATGCGAATATTGAGAAGGATATGACTGTACCGGAGAAACAGGTCGTTCAAGTGTTAATCCAGACAGACTGGGCTCCGCGACGGAAATAACACTCAATGGTCCCGTGGGTTGATTGGAGATATGATGTTCAGTAGTGAGACGGACAGATTGATGAGAGTCCTCTTGCGTGCTGAAGTATGAGTCTGAAGGAATTACTTGAGCGTGTTGTTCCTGCTGTGTTAGAGACCGTGCGAATGAGACCGAGTGGTCTAGTGTCCTTTCTGGAGTGGGAAGCGAAGCAACTGTTTTAGTTTGCGAAGGTTTTGTGAATCCGCTCTCCTCAGTAGACTCCTCTTGCATATGGGTTTGCACACGAGGGCTAGGTAGTAGGTCAGGTGGAGAACAGATTTCTTCGGGTTGAAATCCTTGAACCTCCTTTTCAAGTGGTTGAGAACGTAATTGGGGAATGTCAACTGCTTGTTCCTCTAGGCCAAAGTTCCAGTCCGCCTCACTAGGTTGAGTGAGAGGAGCACTTTCGGATGTTGATACAATCGGATACTATTTATTATGTCAGCATAAAGCATGAGATATTGCTTTACATTCATTGATACTTACCTCTCTAGCCTCGTACGACTCAATTGCCTGTAGGAACTGGGACCGTTTTGGACCAGATGCAGCCTGTGTTGATGGGACGTATCCCTGAGAATCAGGCAAACTCTGTGTGTCAGGTATAACACTGGAAGCTGGAAACCTCGGGGTGCCGGTAATGATTTGAGAAGAAGAAATACTGTCACTTGTTCGACTAATGGCGGGAGATGAGCCGGGCGCGGAAAATGTTCGATAAGGAGATATACGTTCAGGGGATGTACGCTCAGGAGATGTTCGTTGGGAAAATATTCGCTTCGGAAATGTTCGCTCTTGCGATGGTGGAGGTTGAGAATATTGCGTTAAGGGAGCTTCAGCTTGAGAATCCTGCGTCAAGGGAACCTGAGGAAACCGCTGGTATTGGTCTGGGTCAAAATCACCCGGCCTCGTCACTTCCACATAAAGAACGTTACCAATCGTCTGACCAGCCTGCGTAGCAACCGGTGAAGAGCGGTGCGAATGCGACAATCCGTTAGGCCGAACTAGTGATGAACCCCGATCCAGATCTGGGGAACTCTCAACTACACGTCTGCGTCGTTCGGGCTTAGGCGTAACTTTGAAAGCAGCTTTCTTTTTGGCGGCTTTAAGGTCTTCCCACTCTGCAACAAGCGCCTCGTTGGCGTAGCTCTTCGGTTCCCAAGTCAGTTCCCACGGCTTTCCGGTTCTCGGATCAGTCCCTTCCCATGCAATCAAATACTGTCCGATTCTTTCTTTGAGAATAGCTCTTGCAGAATACAGCGTCTCACTTGCCTGGCTCTCTTCCGAAGTCTTCGACTCTTCCGAAGTTTCTTGACTCTCTTCCCCTCTATCGAGGTCGCGTCTTCGAGTTACACTTCTTCTCGGCCTTCCCACGGTATACGAAGCATCAGAATTCCGCCTACCTCGTTTGCGTTCGATATCAGTAGCAGTCGTAGACGCTCCGGAGGTTCTCTTCCGTTTTGCAGTGGATGTGAGAGCGGAGGAAGCCATTATGCGGCGAAACCGCAGGAAATGTGGCAAGAGTAATCAGTACAGTCCATGGTTGTGAGAAAGAGATCCTGGTTTAAGGAACTAGAGGTGAGAGAGTGAGTGAAGGCCGGTGCAAGGTCGAATGGAGACGCAGGTGCGGGACCGCGGGACTTGGCGGGTTTGTTTCTACGCGTTGGACGCGCCGTCTGCGTATATTCCAGTACATCCTGGCCCGTGACTGTCATATTCACCTAGATTAAGAGGGTTGTTTTGTAAGATTTCCGCCATCTATATTTTTGTTCTCTACAATTCCCCTAATATCTCTTTCGACATTAATATAACAACAGAAAATTTACTCTGATAGAGCGCTAGGATATACTCAGATCTCAGCTACTTTATGGGCTCAGCTGTTAGCACAAGCGTAGAAAAGAACTTCGAAGCCTTTAAGAAATCCTAACGGGCCAACTATTCCTCTTATCACTAACTGTAAATCTTTAGCATTCACATGCATAGTCGGCTGCAACACGTATCATCATGATTTCATTGTTATTTTTTCCCCTCGCCTATCTTTGGCTTGTGCGTCGCTGCGCACTACAGCCAGACTATATGAAAGCAGAAGCTCGCATACATCGGGGACGGGTATCTGGTATCGGAAGTATGACAAAGGAAAGAAAGAGAAAGCCCTCCAGAGTAACATATGCTGGAAATGGGTTTAGCTGATGCTGTCCCAATTAGCTTAATGTTTGAACATTGGAAGATCAACTGTGCGTCGGCGTGTTAGCTCGGAGGATGATGAACGGAGGGTTAAAGAAGGGCGCACTGAAAACAGATCGCGCTTCAGGAGCGAGACTCTACCATCCACGACCACGTCCGCGGCCCCTTCCCCGACCTCGCTGATTGTAACTATTCTGCTGGTGGAAGTTAGTGCCTTGGAAGTTTCCACCATTATTGAAGCCTTGGTATGACTGTGGGTTCATCGACATGCTCGGGTCTATGCCATAACCGGCGTATGCCTGACCACCAGCATATCCCTGATTTTGTCCATAGCCCATACCTTGGATTTGTCCAAATCCCTGAAATTGGTTCTGTCCATAGACCTGAGATTGGTCCTGTACAAAGCGCTGCCCTGGATTCTGTCCGTAGCCTTGGCCTTGATTTTGTCCGTAACCTAGACCTTGACCTGCACCTCCATAGCCGCCAACGGGAAATCCTGGGGTAGGCATTATTCCCGGGAAACCTTGAGGCCATGCACCGTTTAAGTTGGGAGGCACAGACATAGCCATTGAAGTAGGAAGCCCCGTTGGTCCAGAGTGAAGGGCGGAAACAGCAGGGCCAGAGAAGGGAACCGAAGTATAGGGCATCTGAGCATTGAGAGATTGAGAGCAGGGTGGGTTCGAATATGCCAAGTTAGTAGAGTCGTTTCGATCCGGCTGTTGGGTAACGTTTGCCTCTGCACATTCGTCTTCGCGTCGATTAGCAGTGCGATCATCGAGATAACGGTCGGGAGATGGAGACTGCCTTGTGCGCTCATTAGGAGTACGTGAATGTGACTGGGTGCGAGAGCGGGAGCTACCACGGCGGTATCCGAAACCATTGGGAGAGAGTGACTGGGAGCGCGATGCTGAAGAGGAACCTCGACCGCGTCGGTGCTCGTCATCACCATCACGACTATTAGTGCGGCCCTCGCGGTTTGCAGATTCAGTCTTAGAACATTTCTTCACACTTTCCGCAAGGTCAACTGACCACCCGTAGTATGTCTCGGCAGGCATACAAGAACCCGTCGCCTTATCCATTTGCAGCGGCTGTCCAAGTTCGTCGGTCTCCGTTACGATGCCTACATCATCTTCATCACCAGAATCCTGATAAATCCGCTCGGCATCTAATTCAAGGGCTTTCAACGCAGCCACCAACTCGGGGTCTGCAGGGCCGGCATTCAGCTTCTGTGGTTTCATATCTGCAGGCTGAATGGGCGCTTTCGGATTGCGATTGAGGATGTCAACCATGAGGCCCGCAGGTTGATCGTACCACGGCACGAGGGGGTCTCCGTGAATTGGTGGCAAGATGTATGAAGGCTCAGCGGCAGCAGAATGTCCATCAGGCCCAGTGTAGGTGCCATGGGCTGCCTCATGAAGAAGTTTGAGGAAGCTCTCATCGAAATATTTGTTTTCCTCCCATAAAGCAAGTAACTCCAGAAGCCTTTGGTGGCATTGGGAGGTGCTGTCTGAGCCGGATGCAGCATGCGACACTACATCTGGGAGGATACCGCGTAGCGCGCTGATGATGAGGCTGAGAACCGTAGTGTCCTGAGTGTGGTATTTTGCGCTATGCAGAACGTCGTTGATGAGGTAGAGGATATGGAGTCGCTTGCGAGTAACGCTTGCCTTCCGATTTCCTGAAACCTGCTGCTCCTCCTCCTGACCGGCGATTTCAGATTGCGCCTTCAGCAACTCTGCCACCATGTTGAACCTCTCCGCAGAGTCCACCCCATATCTGAGTATCCATTGACAGCACTCCTAGACATTTTCTCGTGATTAGTTGCGACAGCACAAAAAGGGGAAAGTCATTATAATCAAACCTGAACGTTGTCGGGCGAGCATTTCTCGAGGGTCGCGCCGATCGAGTTGATGAAGGTTGACAGTTCCTCTTGGGGAACAGCTGGCTGAACTCGTCGCATTGCTGCCAGAAAGCGAATGCGCGCGAGGGTTTCGGCGGGAGGCGCCATTTGGACAATCTTGAGTACCAAAGAGCCCAAGACCAAGACCTGTTGCAAAGACGGCGGTGGGGAGAGGTGAGAGAACGAGAGTGTGGAGCTCAACGAGCACTTGAGCGAGGTTCGAGATTGGCGCTAGCGAGATATGCGTGATTACTAATTGTGGTACGCGATCTGTCACATGGTTTCTATTTATCTCTCGCTCACCACCTGGGCAGGGCATATACCATTCACTCAGACGCCATAATACCTAGCGGTTCCATAGTTGCGAACTTAGGTTTAAAAAAATCGTGGACTTATCATAGACCGGAATTATATTCTGCAGATCCCCTATAAATATATTCAAGCGTGTGCTCTAAGCTCCATACTCCTGGATCTCGTGAATCACATTAGAACAAAAAATCGAAGGTATCCGCAAAACTTCAAACACCGCAAAAAAGTCCACTATTGCTCAAAGCTCAAAAAAAGGAGAACAGAATCTGCCAGTTATTACGCCAACATAACGGATATAAAACAGGTAATACAGGACCAGTGTGGTATAGTGCAAAGTGAAACAGATGTTGGAAGACAAACAGACAATGGCGCATAATCCTGTCAAAGCCTTTCAATTGAAAAGGAGAAACACGCAGACAATTTCCCAGCGGATATTATGAAGAGGTCGTAATCATGCGTCGGACGAAACAGGAGCAGCTTCGGTCCCCTCCTGCAGACCTTTTTGAACAGTGTCAGAAATGTCGGAAGTAGCAACAGCAGCCTCATCTGCGTAGATGGCAATCGGTTCGGAAGCGGGAGTGAGTGCATCTGCTGCCTTATCCGAGTAGATGCAAATCAGTTCTGGAGCGGCAGTAGCCTCATCTACCGCTTCTTTGATGGCAGGTTCCTCACCGACAGACTCCTTAGATGTTTCTTCAACGCTAAAGTCGAACTCCTTTGACAGGCAAGAGGGTTTCTCGAGAGTTGCATCAACAGTAACATAAGACGTGGCGTCGAGACCTGGGCCGTAAAATTCCTCAGCGGGAAGGTCAGAGAGGGGCCTACGGTCTTCGTCCATAGCATCTTGTGCAATATTGCGAAGTCTTGGAAATTTTGTGTGCTCTGTGGTCGAATCTTGTTTGGTTACATCGGCAGACTCAACATTTTCTGAAACCGGAGCTTGAGGAGATGTCCTTGTAGGCGCAAAATGCCCTGGCGGTGGAATATTTTCCTTGCCTCGCTCCGATTCTTCGTTCTTTTGCCTCGTTTCGGAGTCGTCATCGGAACTGATATCAAGGACACATGCCGAATGTTCCATAAGATTAGTGGCTTCCTGTTCCGGAGTATCTTCATGGATGTCGAAGAACCAGGACCTGGGCATGGATTCCTCCAATGATGATGGTACCTGGGCAGGGGTCAGGGGGGTAGACTTGGGCGTATAAGTAGCAATAGTACCACTCAGAGCTGCATCAATGGAAAAAGGCAACGTTGGGCTGCTGTTGCGGCTGAAGGTAGGAGGATCGATACGCTTAAAGGGAGAGTTAGAAACCCGACGTCTGGAGAGAATGCCAACTCGCTTGTGCGTGAGGGAACCACGGCTTTTGCTGATAGGAGTCGGAGCAGCAACCGGGGAGGAAAGGGCTTTGCGGACTGAGGGAACACATGGGCTGGGTTTGACAGATTGGGGAACGGCGAAGAGATGGATCTGAGGAGACTTTGAACAGCTGTCATCGGTTTTGGAGCGTTTGGTGGGGGATTTGAAGGCGGAGGGGTCAAAGTTTTCGGTGTTTTCGTCGTCCAAGGAAGAGATAGAATAGGAACGTTTGCCAGTAGGTTTGATGTTTTTGAAAGAGGAAGAGAAAGAAGGAGTGGCAGCTGATTTTATCCTTTAGATGTGATGTAATAACGAAGCAACTCGAAGTTCCTTACCATTCTGGAGATTCTTGACGCTAGAGAGAGACTGCAATCTTGACATATCCACGGCCCCAAACGGTTGACGTACTGAAAAAGTCATGTTTACAATGCAGTTCAAGTGGGGTAGTAACTATCTGTGAATTCCCGGGCCTGAAGAAAGATACAGACAGATCACTAAGGATTCCCGTTCCCGAGCAGTTCGAATGGCCCCACAGGATGCGTGGACAGAGAGTAGACTCCAGAATGTGCTTCGGACGAAGAAATAGCTTGTTGAGCGTAGGAATGAAAGTCCAGAAAATGGCTAATACGTCGAAGGTGAATTGAACGAAGGGCTTGAGGTTGGTAGGCTGAGGAAGTAAGCCTTGGGAAGAGGAGGATAGCCAGCTATTTGGGGGACGTGAGCTGAACGAACGCTGGACGTGAAGTGGTCTTGGCGCGTCTAGCGTGTTCGCGTGTCTCGCGCAAGTTGCAAGGGGTTCCTAAAGGCTTGGGCAACCTTCAGGCTTCCCGCCTTCGTCTTCCAAGGTTTGAACTCCTGCGGCTATTGGTCGCGGAATGGGCAACGGAACAGGGTGGAGACAGCGCGAGATGCAGGAGCTTATAGATTGGTTTAGGAGATCTCTTTCAAGTTTCGATTCATTTAGACCAGAATGGGAAGAAGAGCAAGGCAAGGAGTTTCGTTTGAAGGCGTCAAGGATATAAGTCTTCATAGAAGTGGATTGTATCCTCTTCTTTCTACCATCTGAACTCTACTTTGTAAGATACAAACCAGAATTAAAGCTCCAGCTTGCAACTTTCTTCCTAAGTTCTCCTTTGCTCATAAGATACTGTAGCCTACCCGAACTATAGTAACCCCCGAGGCCGTGCCAATGAACGCAAAGAGCCAGGCCGCGTACAGGTACATTCAATGCACCGGAAAGTATTGGCTTGCAGACTCGCTCCACTGCGAACGTCGCTCGCTCCGCCGCAAGCACTCGCACAGCTGAAGTAGGATCGCTGCAGGAACGCGGACGCGATGCGAAACCACCACGCTCGCCCCTGGCCTCATCGTATATGCCCAGTCAACCCTTTCATACCACAGCGCTTGCTCTAGATTAGTTATCAAGCTAATTGGCGAATTCTCTATCATATACTCTCCTCTGCACTGACTTATCTTTAGATGGTACCGTAATATTTCCATGGGTGTTGATTTGCGTCTATCCGCATATCATACGTGAACATATCCGTTAAAAAGGCAGCTCTTGCGACCAAATACACTGAGTCCCACTGCAGTGCTATAATGGGAGTTTGGGCTGCCTGAATGCCAATGCCGGCTTTTCTGTTGCTGCGTCCACTGGATAAACCCCGGCTTCTGTATGCTAGCTAGATATTTGCTTTGGACAATAGTTAGGCCCTTATGTATCCTGCAGTACAGTAGATATAGCAAGCATAGACGACGTCCCTAATTCAAGGAACTATAAGGGAAAGAATGTCCCTTTAACCAGTCACCCAATTCTAAGTATACTCTCCTATCTTTTCGCCTGTACTGCTCCAGCCTGCCTGTCTCAAATTACAGCTTAGCCTTCTCCCTCGTCTTCTCCTCTTCCCACTGCTCCTGCACCTTCTTCATCCTCCACCAACTCACCAACCCTGCAACGCCCGCAACCGGCGGACACAGCCAAAGCAACAAACTCCACCACCTCGGACTTCCCCTCCGAATCTCCCTCAACGTCCTCTCAATCTCCCTCTGCAATTCCTCCTTCCCCCCATCGTTCCACACCACAACCCCATTCCCCTCTCCCCTCCGCAATGCCCGCTCTGCCTTCTCCTTCACATTCCCCTGACTCAGCACCCGGTTCTTCGCGTCCTCTTCGCTGAGATGCGGATCGCGCTCTCGAAGCCGGCGCATCTGTATTGCAGGATCAGAAACTGCTACAACGAGGATGGTACCGCAGTACTTCTCCCACCCGCTCTCGAATAGAAGTGGGATGTCCAGCACCACGGCCCAATGCCCGCGCAGATACGCCCATGCCATTTGCTTGTACATTTCCCTGCGCACCGCCGGATGGACGATGCCATTCAGAACTTTTCGATCGCGAATGCGTTCCTCGCTGGTACCGAAGACTCTACGGCCAAGAGCCGGGCGATTCAGAGGGGCGCCTTTGGGGTGGCTGGCATCGGGGAGAAGAAGATCAGGTGTTGTAGGTCCGAAGTAACGGACTATGGCGTTGTAACCAGCGGTGCCAGGTTCCACGACTTTGCGCGCAATGAGATCGGCGTCGATGACGGGGAGAGAGTAAGGAGGGCGGGACAAGAGTGAGGATACCGTGGATTTGCCGGTCGCGATAGAGCCTGTCAAGCCGAGGAGAAGCATTTTGCTGAATGTAGTCTTGCAATTGTTAATTTCCCTGATGGGCGAGGATGAGTAGCTCACATCCTGGGAGAGGAAGAAGAAGTGAGCAGGCGCGGAGACAATGCCCGGGGAAGCAGCCTTGAAAGCGATGATGGTGGGGCATGATGCCAAGACCATTTGCCTCGGCCTCATTGATGCTTATCGATAGTAGCAACTATGACCTTATTAAGCAACTCGTCCTATTGCGCAACACGGTAATCACCACCTGTAGGACGAATGACCTTACAGTAACCTCGAGGGCACAGTTGAACCGCTCCCGATGGTTCTATTCTGCTGCTTGAAGAAGGTTTGAATACTCTACTGCCCGTTGGCAGTTGCTACTACTCATATATATAGAAATCGCCAGCCGTAACTCCCACCCATCTGTGATACCAGCCATACAGAGCCGCCGGGCTTCGCCTAACGCCATGGATGCAATAATAGAGAGCGTGCATCACAAAGCACGCAAATCAATAAGCTACCCCGGGTCTGCATATCTAAGCATGTCCGGACCCTTCTCCGTTTTGCTCCATCTTGACATCCTCCCCACCAGCCAAAACCTTGGTCTGCAAGTTGGAAGCCTCCAGAGGACCGCCCCCAGGGGTAACCGCAACGACGTTGCCTTGTTCATCCACAAATTCGAAATTATATCGAGAAAGAAGGTGAGGAATGGCAGAAAGCTGGGGTCCGTAACGAGCGGTGTTGTCGTATAGCTCGAACAGGGGCACTGCCAGAAGCTTCATATTCTTTGGCACGCTCAGTACCTCTGGAAGAAGTTAGCTGCATCTCAGGCTTCCACTTTCTCAGGTTGACATACTGCTCCTGGGTAGCTGGATGAAGTATAGTTTCTTGCACTCCTTCGGCCTGGTGACGTGTGCGGGAATGAAGGGATACATGAAGGTCTCGAAGTTTGGTCTCCACCATTGCGCAAGAGTATCCGCAATCTGCCATTCATCGTTAACACCTTCTCCGGTGAATTGAGTGCCGACGGGGGCAAGTCTCTCATTTAGCCTGGCCTTGAAGCCCTCGATTTCATCGTCTTCGGCGCGAAGATAGTCTCCAGGTCTAGTCTTGCATGTCAGAACTGGGTCGCAGTGAAACATTGTTTGGTTTCCTGGGACTCACAGCTTGAAGAAAGCATTGGCAATCTGCAGCATCAGGATATGAGGATGGTTATGCTCATGGCAGACCAGGACACCCTCACAAGTTCGTCGCATGCCGTGTTCCTGGTAATGTTCCTCCAAACGCTTCAACCGCGCGAGAACAGAGGGATCCTCCTCCGGTTGGCCATCTTTGGTACCGAAGGTGTAGTTGCTGAGAGGATAGAGGCGGATTGTCTTGGGCTGATTAGCGTTGAATGGTTTGGGGAGAGTAGGTCTGCCGCGATGCGAGTGGTCAGTAAATTCGAGGTAATGTTTCACGTGGGTTGAAGCACTCACGGGTAAGAGCTTTGCGAAGCTCGCTGAGTTATTGTCGACATGATTGGCACAATTATGGAAGGTGCACTTAACACTCTTCAAAGTGACTGTCGCGGTTGGATAGTGGGTGTCACTGATGAAGCATGGACCGGAACAACGTCGGATGAAGGTTAATCCACAAGGATTAGTCACAACTCTTGGCACGTGTGCGGTGAAGCCGAGCAGCGGTGAGTACGGAGCTGCCTCTCTGTCACGCATGTCATAGAACTATCTACTGGCCTACAGCTCATAGGACATGTCTACTACTTTGAAGTGTCATTGATGCAGGAATTATTCTCCCTGATTCAGAAAGTGTGAAGGCAGCAGGCTGAATTGTAGTGGCACAAGGGGCCAGCCTGCTGTATCACTATCGATAGGCGGTTAAAGATCCCTGGAAACCACGAAAGTCGCTGAGCGGCGGCGATGGAAAGCAGGGAGTGGGGGACAGTCGCGGGGAGAAGCGAGGGTCTAGTGCTCCACCACGGCGCAGAAGCGCTTCGCCTTCAGCAACGACAGGCCCACGACAGTGTTTCAGCTGGCTCAATCTTGACCTCGCCCCCGCAGAGCAGCACCACCTACCAGTAACCACCAGTAACCTTCAGGTACTCTTTCACCTCCTCGGTGATCGACCCCGCTTCAAAAAAATCTACTCCTCTGCCGTGTTTCATAAACATTCATGCTTAGCCCCTCGCAGCCAATCATGCCGCTGTTGTACCTGGCGAGGCTTCAAACTTTATGGTCGAATCACCTTCAGCTACCTGGTCCTCCCTCATGCTCGTATCCACTCCCATTGACCCGCCCCCTTGAAGCCCTTCAGTAGATTAATAGTATAAGAATGTAACAGTTCCCATCTCTGGGCGTTTCTTTCTTCATCGCAAGATTTGTTTCTATCTCTTCCTTCACTACTCTCCTTTTACTCCTACCTGTGGTAGTGAGACTGACATTTACTTCTTTGGGATATCTGAGATACTCCTTGTTTTATATTCAACCGTAACTTCACCTTCAAAGCACTTCCTTTGCTTTAAGGAACTTTCACTCCCTTCCACCGGTCACGGTTCATATTCACTTAGGTACAGTGACATTTCGCTGCTTATGTGCTTCTTGCTTTCACACCTGTTCTGTGTTCACTATTGAGTCGCTTCCCTATTGTGTCAGCTGCCCATTTTCTGTGACGGCGGTCAATAAGACAATAGGGTTCTTCAACAGTCAATGCTTTTCAGCGTTGCTTCTAGAATTTCAGTCCGCCTTCTTAATATTTCACTCCTTCCCTTGAACCTTTTCTCCTCTACAGAACCCGCGCCCGTTTACTGATTCTATCTGCGAAACAGTGTATCCCACTATCTCAGATACCTACGTCGTTCAGCAGGCCTAGCGACCTTTTACGATCACTTCTTCATCAATCTTCTGCCATCAACCATGCAGTTCCTCAACATGACTTCCGCTGTTGTGGCCTTCTCCCTCTTCGCCTCTGTCACTGCTCACATGAAGCTGGAGAACCCGGTCCCCTACAGTAGCGATTCGCTCAACAACTCTCCTTTGGACCGTTCCGGTAGCGATTACCCCTGCAAAATGCGATCTGGAGGCTACGAAATCACCAAGATGAACAACTGGAAAGCCGGAGAGAAACAGACTATCAGTTTCATTGGATCTGCCGTCCATGGTGGTGGATCTTGCCAATTCGCTCTCACCACCGATATGGAGCCATCCCCCCAGAGTCAGTTCAAGGTCATCCACAGCGTTATCGGTGGTTGCCCCTCCAACGTTACAGGAAACCTTCCTGAGAACTCTGCCGGTCACGGTGCTGCTACTTTCGACATTGAGCTTCCTAAGGACATTCCCAATGGCCAGTACAGCTTCGCTTGGACTTGGTTTAACAAGGTCGGCAACAGGGAGATGTACATGTAAGTGTTGACATTACGATGAATTGGGGGTAATTCGAAACTAATCAGCCGATAGGAACTGCGCACCCCTCACCGTCACAGGTGGAGGCAAGGACAAGTCCGTTCTCGCCAAACTCCCTGACCTCTTCGTTGCCAACATCCCCGAAACCTCCTGCGCCACCGTCGAGAACTTTGACTTTGCATTCCCTGAACCGGGCAACGCTGTCGAGACCATCGCCGGTGCCGCTGTCGGCAACAAGCTCAACGGTGCTGGCTGCGCTCAAATGACTAAGATGGGTGCCGGAGCTGGCAACATCGGTTCTCCCGCCGCTCCCACGGACGGCCCAGTCGATGCACCTTCCTCAACGCAGGCACCCAAAGTCACTGCGGCTCCCTCTGCCTATCCTAGTGGCAGTCCACCAGGTGTCTTCGTTCCAGGAGTATCTTCCGGCTCCGATCAAGTCCAGACCTCGTTCACCACCTTGATCGCCACCAAAACCGCTGAACAACCCGATCCCACTTCCGAGCCCAAGCAGCCCAAACAGCCAGACTCCTCAAGCCTCGTATCCCCACCCCAGGGCACTGGAACAGCTCCTCCTCCTGCCACCGGCTCCGGTGTCCCCTGCAAAGACGACGGCGCCGTCGTCTGCATCAGCGCAACCCAATTTGGACTGTGCAATTGGGGCTCTGCTGTGCCACAGGATCTCCCTGCTGGTATGGTTTGTCAGGACGGTGCGATTGTGGGTGCGGCTGCAAAGAGGCACAGGAGGGCGCATGCAGGGAGGACGAGGTTGCATGGGGGTGGAAGCTCCTAAATTTACTTACGTGAGCAGGTTTAGTGTAAGCATCACTTGATGTGATCATCCCTTCCTCAAGGGCGATATTGTGGGGGTTTTCTTTACCTGGCTAGGGCTTTCTATGGCGTTATGGGAATCAATAAATGGGTTATCCGGCGCTGGAGGGATCTGCATTTCTGTACATGCCATCGCGAAGACTCGAACTGTATCACATGCATTCGCGATTGTAGATACCATCTACTCAGATACATACTCTTGGAGCAAAATTAAATGAGATACATGTTAAAAATATTTACTGGTTTGCTCTAGACTTGACATGTGAGATTTGGACGGTATTGCTGAAACTTGAACTAAGCAAATTGACTCCTAGACAGTCCGGTCACTAACAATGACTAAGCAGGTAATGAATTGATTCATGAGTGCTTCTGTCTCTAATGGTTATCTGGAGTCAGTATATGCTTAAATTTTAGCTATTTGTTGGGCTTACACCCTAGTAAGAAGTTGGACTCTAAACGCCCAATGAATCCGACTTTCACTCGGTGTCTAAGAATGCCTTATAGTCTGTACAGTATCATACAGGAGCTGAGTCGGAGGCCAAGCGTTCGTGTTAAATCCTTTCGCGCATGATATGGGTTGTTCAAATGATCTTTTAGGATTTGAAGGCGTAAGGTGAAACGAGGATATTTGAATCCGTACCCCTGTCGATCGCCATTCATTACAACTTCTTCCCCTCTTCTCCACACTTGCATCCTCCTTTCCACATTCCCACTTCGCCCTCGACGTTTCACCAACCCTGCCAATCCGACCCGGTCGAATGTTGATGTGTGAATCCGGGCGGAGGCATTGCATTCGGATCAGAGGCGAAGAGGGAAAGACAAAGGGAGGTGTGGTGTTAAGTAGAGCTAGAGAAGTTAGGTAGTTAGAGGAAGGGAAGAGGTTTTGACTGGGTTATATAATCGAGGTGGAGTGTGTTAGAAAAAGGAGTGGGGGTGGGATACATAGGTTTCCCTGTTCAAGAAGGAATCTTGGTGTTTGAAATGATTTTAGTGATTTTGTGTTTCTAGAGGGAAGGTGCTTAGAGAGGGAAGGTGCTTAGAGAGGGAAGTGTTTAGAGAGGGAAGATGCTTAGAGAGGGAAGTGTTTAGAGAGGAAGTGTTTAAAGGAGCTGGAGTTAGGATTAATGTGATGGTTTGTTGAAACTAATATATCTTCATTTAAGAACGTCTGTAAACGTTGCAATATGAACGCTCGAGTTGTGTACCGTGAGAAGATCTGGTGTAGCGTATACCAGTTCGTTTAAAGGAATAGGACCCATTGTTTATGCAAATCGATGAAATATAGGGCGTCTAACTCACGAGCATGTCAAAAGCTCGAGGGGATTAGCTCTATCATGTCTGAGCCCTAGAATTGGAAGTCCAAAGCAACTTTTGTATGTGCATTGACGGCCATTCAAAACTAACTATATACGGAAGGGCATCGCGTGATCGTGAAATTATAACTAATGAAGGTTTTGTTTGGCAGAACGGAAGTGCTCATAAATATTGTCTTAAGAATGAATTGATTGAAAATGTCCTCAAAGGAGTGACAAATATATACATGAGACCACGTAATTACAGGATTGTACTTAGAAAAGAGTGGAAGCATATAGAAGTGCATGACATAATATATGACGTGTAATGTTGTTGTCACGTGGCTTGGCAGACTTGTTAGAAGATTCTA